>VONZ01002332.1:0-56092 GCA_012976165.1 Labeo catla
CCGCCTGACGGTCCAAGTCACGTCCTCTCCGATGGCCCAGAGCCAAGTCACCTCCAGTCTGACCTCCCAGAGCCTTACCATGCCCCGTCCGACGGCCCAGAGTCAGGTAATGCCCTGTCCGACGATCCTAAGTCAAGTCACATCTCAAGATCACGGCCTATCATGATAGCCAGCGTACTGGACCCACCACAACCTCCCGCTGCTGCTCTTCCTTTAATGGCGGTTGCCATTTGGTGTGTGTGGGCTGCACACTGTGCCCCTGAGGCCACGTTTGTTCACAAGTCAGGTTCTGAGGCCACGTCTGTTCACAAGTCAGCTCCTGAGGTCACGTCTGTTCCCAAGTCAATCCCTGAGGCCACGTCTGTTCACCAGCCTGCTCCAGAGCTCCCATCTGATCTCAAGCCTGCTGCAGAGCTTTCGTCTGGTCTCCAGCCTGCTCCAGAGCTCCCCTCTGATCACAAGCCTGCTTCAGAGGTCCCGTCTGGTCTCAAGTCTGCTCCAGAGGCCTTCCCCATCGGAGAAGCTGCGCCAATGCCTCCAGAGGTGTCGGCGCCTGCCGTAGAACCTCTTATGGAGGGGGCGTTAACCGCTAAACTCTCTGCTTCTCCCTTTTTTCTGTCTGCATCCTCTGTCACTGTTCTCCCCAGGTCCCAGTCTATGACGCAGCCTCCTGTTCCGCCCCGGAGGGCTGCTGCGCCTCCTGTTCCGCCCCGGAGGGCTGCTGCGCCTTCTCCCCCTATTCTGTCTGCCTCCTCTGTCCCTGCTTTCCCCAGGTCCCAGACCGTGACGCAGATTCCTGTTCCGCCCTGGAGGACCGTCCCGCCTCCTGTTCCGCCTCGGAGGGCTCCTGCGCCCCCTGCTCCACCCTGGAGGGCGCCCGCGCCTCACACTCTGCCTCCGGCTCCGCCCTGGAGGGCTCTGGCGTCGCCGGTCCCACCTCCGGTTCCGCCCTGGAGGGCTCTTGTTGTGATTGTATTGTTGTAGTTCCTGTTTCAAGTTCCTAGTTCCTGGTTTTTTGATCTCCCGCCTGGTTTTCTCGTTTATGTCTGTCTAGCCGCCTGCCTTGTGATTTATCGCTCTTGTTTATCGGATCATTCTCTACGTTTGCCTGTTATATTCCTGTCTGCTCCTGTCTCGACCCTTCCTGTATGACCATGTCTTTGTCATGTCCTACAAATAAAATCTCGCGCATGGATCCGCTCGCCTCTCATTCACTCCCCGTTACAAACTGTTAGGAAGCAAAAGCTCTATCAGTGTTTGTCCACTTAGGGGACATAAAGGATCAGACATTAAAGGAGAACAACAATTTACAGATAATGTACTCACCTCTTTGTCATCAAAGATGTTCATGTCTTTCTTTCTTCAGTCGTAAAGAAATTATGTTTTTTTGAGGAAAACATTTCAGCATTTTTCTCCATATAATGGACTGATATGGTGCCCCGAATTTGAACTTCCAAAATGCAGTTTAAATGCGGCTTCAAACGATCCCAATTGCGGTTGTAAACAATCACAGGAGAGGAAGAAGGATCTTATCTAGCGAAACGATCGTTTTTTTCTGGATAGGATTTGCATAAAATAATATACCATACTATACAAAATAGGGTATAAAAATAATATAATATACTTTTAATGTCGAACGCACGTCTTGCTCTTCCCGATCTCATGACAGATAGAGTATGTCGAAAAACTCCCATCTCATGTTCTCCCTCAACTTCAAAATCATGGTTTACCTTTTTTTGTTAAGGGCGTTTGATCTTCTGTGCTTGTTCACTTTGCAAAGACTGGGTCGGTACTTCTGCAATGATGTAGGATGATTTTGAAATAATTTTTGAAGTTGAGGTTCGAAATACAATTGGAGTTTTTCAACATACACTGTCTTGAGCCAGAATACACAATAGTTTTGGGAGAGAAAGGCAAGGCGAGTGATTATTTTTATAAAAATAACCGATCATTTCACTAGATAAGACCGGCTAGGATCATTTACAACCGCATTTTGGATCTGCATTTTGTAAGTTCAAACTCAGGGCAGCATAGCAGTCCAATAGATGGAGAAAATTCCTGAAAAGTTTTCCTCAAAAACCATAGTTTCTTTACGATTGAAGAAAGAAAGACATGAACAACTTGGATAACAAGGGGGTGAGTACATTATCTGTAAATTGTTGTTCTGGAAGTGGACTTCTCCTTTAAGATCTTACATGAATATTTATTCATCAAGCAGATGCTTTTGTCAAAATTAATAAAACAACACATTCATGCTTTAGCATGAATACAAAGGCAGTATAAATTCGTGTTGCATATCTGACATTTAGATCTGATTAATATTTGAGGGTGAGAAACATTAACTTTAGAAAATATCTTTGAATAACATATTTAATTTAAATTAATTTAAATATACACACACATACACATTTGTTTTGTAATATAGCAATAATATAATAAATGTATGTTTCTTGATTAATCTAAAACCAACAATACTTTTGAAGTTTAATAACAGCTCAACACACAGATTCATTTCTCACTTTTACTGAACAGATTCTAGAGGCTCATGAAAGCTGAAACATGTTATGTTGTTGTAGCTGGAGCTCTCCTCATTTGCTCTATCCAGATCCTTACTCACTGACTTGTCTTTCTGTGGAACCTGAATGAAAATATAGAGACAATGAGAGAAAAAAAAAAGGTCTTTTGTCTTTGAGAAGTCAAAACTAAAATCAAACTACCATTAGAAATAAAATGTATGAAATCATTTTAATGTAGAAGAATTAACTGCAGAAACAGAACAGTATGTATGAAGTTCTGTGATTGTTATTACATTCACAGACTTGAGACTTCACCTGACATAAATGAAGATTTTTCTGCACAAGGTTCTTCCTCTGCTAAGGATCAGTATAGGGCTGCATGATAAATCCAAATGAAATTGCAATTGCGTATCTTTCAGTGAAGCACAGTTCTGCTTTCATTGATTCACCATGACTAATAAACTCACAAATACGACAATTTATGGTATAGCTCTTCTTATTATAAATTTCCTTATAATACATCATAAAGCAATGCCTTTATAACTGCTTAAAATACTATGTGTGCCTTATTCTGTGTAAAAAGCCACGCCATATCACAGAATGATTTATTTATAACACTCAACAGATGTTATGACGAGAGTTTGGAGTAAAAACATGTTATTAAATGTGGTATTTCACATGTTTCCAGATGTAACAGCATTTCTTCACTGAGACATAGTTTATGGGGTTCCATTTGTGTCAAAAAAGAGGTGACTGCTTTGTGCTTTGTACTACACATTTGTCTTTGTCTACAGTTATTGCCTAATTATTCAGGTAAATCAGTATATGTTGACGTGCATGTTGTCTGTTGACGTCGTCTTAATCTGTCGTCCTGTCCTCTTTTTCTCTGTTTTTTTTTACTGTTGTCCTAACTGTCATTTTGTTCTGTCGTCCTATTCTGTCATGCTTACTGTCGTCTTGTTCTGTCGTCTTATTCTGTCATCCTTACTGTCGTCCTGTTCACCGTGGAACAACAGCATATATATATATATATGTTTTGTAAATACTTTTTTATAATATATAAAAATTGTGTGTATATATATATATATATATATATATATATATATTTCATTATATAAGATACAATTATATTACTTTCGAATACATTATACTGTAAAGTTTTCTGAAAAAATAAAGTTTGTTAAAATACATTCTAACACTGAATGTTTGCTCCTTTTTTTCAACATGCATTATTAAAATTTCTTATTAAAATTAACCATGCATGAACATTTCAATAAATTCTTTTTCTGAACAACCATGTCTCTATCTGTGTTCATGATGTAATGTATTCGAAAGTAATATAATTGTATCTTCTATAATGAACAATATATATATACGTTTTGTAAATACTTTTTCCCTGTTTTCTAGTCCATTTAAATTTTAACCACTGAAATATAGATGTTCGTCAGCTTTTTGGCCACTTTTTGTTTCTGTACCGTAATTCCACTAATAGACGTGCAGCAAATCCAGATGGCAGCTGGTGTTCCACGGTGAACAGGACGACATGAAGGATGACAGAATAAGACGACAGAACAAGACGACAGTAAGGATGACAGAATAGGACGACAGTTAGGATGACAGAACAGGACTAAAGAACAAGACGACAGTTAGGATGACAGAACAGGACGACAGAACAAGACCTACAGTTAGATGACAGAACAAGACGACAGTTAGGATGACAGAACAGGACGACAGAACAAGACGACAGTTAGGACAACAGTAAAAAAACAGAGAAAAAGACGACAGGACGACAGATAAAGATGACGTCAACAGACAACATGCACGTCAACATATACTGACTTACCTGAATAATTAGGCAATAACTGTAGACAAAGACAAATGTGTAGTACAAAGCACAAAGCAGTCACCTCTTTTTTGACACAAATGGAACCCCATAATAGTTCACTGAGAAGCTACGCAAACAGCTGTCATTATCACAAACTATTTCTTTTGATTTCATTATTTGCATAATGATTAAATCATCTGCGATAATGTACGCAATATAGAGTCGCTTTTCAGTGACTTACGGTTCTGTGTACTAAATGCTGCTCCATCTGAAAGGACCTGCTGGAGATTTACTAATTACACAACCAGCTTCACTGAAAAAATGCACATGACAATTGCCTCCGATTAATCGTGCAGCCCTACATAACGATCAGTCTCTCAAAACAAAGAGTCGACTTAGAATTACCGCAATGAGTCATCATATTTTTTTTATCTTCTGCCTGTAACTGATCTACGTCACTGGGTAAAACATTAGCATAATCCCCGCCTGCCCACAAAATACAAACAGTCTGACGTGCACTCAAACACTTCTGCTAGTTCCACTAGTGTGTTTACATCATGTCGAGCAGACGCTGTGCAATGAGGTCTTAAAATGTATGGAAAGGGTCTCAAAAAGGTCTTAAAAAGCTATTAAATTCAACTCATGATTCATTTATATACCCTGGAGTATTAACTTGGCCAGATGCCAAACTTACTTGCTGATCCCTGCCCTATAGGGCTTATGAGCTGAAGAAACCACAGAAACAGACCAACAGAAGCATGAAGAACTGTGAGCATTATTACATAAAAAGACAGAGATACTCACCTCTGATATAAAGAATACATTTCTGTTTGTGTTTCTTGTTGATCAGTAACTTAAAGGGTCCAGTATGTTCAATTCCGGCATTTGTGATAGTCAGTGATCCAGTCTTCTTGTCCAGCTTCAGTCTGTCTCTGAATATCCCATGAAGAACATTATCAAATGTTGTGACCTTGCTGGTCCCTCCAATGATTGTATGTGAGAGAGTTTTCATTTCCAGTCTGCCACTCTATTACATCCCCTGTCTGTATTTCAGTAACACCATCCCTGACACTATCCTTGACCAGCAACATCACCAGCTAAGGACCAGCATAAACCAGCAAAGGACAAGCGTAAACCAGCAACAAAACATACCTACCAGCATATGCTGTTTTTTTCACCAGGGCATTATTTCACTAAACAAAATATTGTTTATCATATATGTGTACATAACACATTATATACAGTGACCTCCACTAATATTGGAACCCTTGGTAAATATGAGCAAAGGTGGCTGTAAGAATAAATCTGCATTGTTTATCCTTTTAATCTTTCATTCAAACAATTCACAATATCCTAACCATTTAAGTAAAACCATAAAAAGCAGGGGGAAAATCTCTTTATGAAATAAATGTTTTTCTGTAGTTCATGTTGACCACAATTATTTTGCACCCAATTATTGCAATGTCCTTTATTCAAGATGACAGCTCTGTGTTTTCTTCTTTAATGCCTGAAGAGTTTGGAGAACACCTGACAAGAGATTAGAGACCATTCCTTCATACAGAAACTCTTCGGATCCTTTAGTCTCCCAGCTCCATGCTATTCAGTTCACCTCACCTATTTTCTATAGGGTTCAGGTCAGGCAACTGGGACGGCAATGGCAGAAGCTTCATTTTATGCTCAGTGACACATTTTTGTGTTGATTTTGATGTTTGATTTGGATCATTGTCCTGATGGAAGATCCAACCACAGCTCATTATAGAACTTCTAACAGATGCAGTCAGGTTTACATTTTTTATCTGTTGGTATTTGCTAGAATCCATGATGCCATGTATCTGAACAAGATGTCCAGGACCTCTGGCAGGAAAATAAGCCCACAACATTAAAGATCCAGCAGTATATTTAACCATGGGCATGGGGTACTTTTTGTACCAAACCTATCTTGAGTGTTTGCTGCCAGAAAGCTCTTTTTTTTAGTTTCATCTGACCACAGAAGCCATTCCCATTTGAAATTCAAGTTGTGTCTGACAACTGAATATGCTGGAGTTTGTTTTTGGATGAGCAAGGAGGATTTTTCTTAAAACCCTCCTGAACAACATGTGGTGACGTAGGGGCTGTTTGATTTTTTTTTTTTCTTTTGGCCCCAAAACTCAACTAATCTCTGCAATTCCCCTACTGTGATCCTTGGAGAATCTTTGGACACTTAAACTCTCCTCCTCACCATGCATTAGGACGATATAGACACACATCCTTTTCCAGGCAGATTTGTAACATCTTTAGTTGTTTAGAATTCTTAATTATTGTCCTAATGATGGAAATTGGGATTTTCAATCCTTTAGCTCTTTTCTTACAGCCACTTTCTATTTTGTGAAGCTCAACAATCTTGTTCTGCACATCAGAACTATATTCTTAGGTTTTATTCCTTGTGATGGATGATTAAGGAAATTTGGCCTTTGTGCTCCTCATATTTATAATCCTGTGAAACAGGAAGTTATTGCTGGACAATATCATACTCCTAGTCATTCTAGTGTGCTAAATAAATGCAAATATGAATGGGAATATACTTCAGAGATATTTTACTCATTATAATTTCTAAGGGTGCCAATAATTGTGCCCACCATGCATATGAGAAAAACATTTATTTTATAACGTAAGTTTCCCCCCACTTTTAATTGTTTTACTTCAGTGAAAGGTTAGCATTTTGTGATTTTTTTTTTGAATGTAAGATCATCAAGATAAACAAAGCAGATTTATTTTCATAGCCGTCTTTGCTCATATTTACTAAGGGTGCCTATATTAGTTGAGGGCACTCTGTTTAGAGATAGTTAAGCTAGTTTGAGAGGCTGTTTACATTTGCATGATCTCTCTGGGTTGATGTGCCTTTCTGTGACCCTACATAGAACTGCTATAGAGAATGAATGGGAAACTACAGAAATCCCTCAGTGTATTCAAAGAACCACTTTCTAAATATAGAAGCTGAAGATTATGTTTATAGTATTTATTTATTTAATTACAGTGGCTTCATATTATTCCCTGAGGACTGCATATCTGAGTGTCTTGAATCTGACACACTCAGTTTAGTTAAATTTTAAATATTGTTTTTAGTTTCTTTCTAAAAGAACTTCTCTGTATTTTTTTTTTTTTCTGTAGATGAAACAGTGTCAGTTTGAAAAGTCATATTCAGTGAAGGGAGGAGCTACTGGAGGAGTATTCACACTCACTGTAGAGTTACACTAAACCACTTTATTACAGACGACAGCTTCATTCACTTTATGAAACATTTAAGATTTGAATATAGGTAATATTAATTTACATATATTTGTTCTTATGGAGTCTGGCTGGTGAGTATATGCATGGCTTCAGTTTTGTATATATTTGTATATATTGCAGTTTGTCCACAAATACAGCTTTGTTATTTATTATTTCATAACTTATTTTGCCTCTTATATTTTCCAGTTTTATCAGATTTTGTACTCAAATACCTTCTGTTTTTGCATCATTCCTTTCATTGATTATACATCAAAATTAGTCCAGAGTTAAAGAAATGTTAACACTATTTTAAATTGTTTCAAAAGTCCTAAAACTCTCAGAAATTATTTTACTGAATAATTATTTCTGTGTGTTCTCCAGGTGTGTATGGTGTTGATTTAGTGAAGTCTGTACCAGTGTACAACTTTGTTCTCAACTTATGTTCTCTGCAACTTAATTTAAATTTTAAATATAAATCAACAGACAGTTATCACAGCATGTGTATTAAACTGAATTATATTTATCCCCTTATGTTTTCCAGCTCATCTGCCTGTTCCTGTCATCACCAAAGACTCTTTACAAAGTTCATCATCATCATCATCAGCAGCAGCAGCAGCAGCAGCAGCATCATCATTATCATCATATATATCATCATATTGTTCATTCCTGTGTTCAGTAGTGAATGTAAATCATGTGACTCTCTCCTGGTACAAAGGAAACAGTTTATTGTCCAGCATCAGTGTTTCTGATCTCAACAGAAGTGTGTCTTTACATCTGGAGTGTCTGGATGATTCCTACAGCTGTGTGGTGAACAATCCCATCAGCAACCAGACTCAACATCTCAACAACACTCAACTCTGTCAACCATGTTCAGGTACGTCTGTGATAATACTTAGAGCGTTTATGTGCACATTCACTCACAATAACGATTGTCTCCTCAACATCCTCCAGATCACTCTGTATCTCTGATAATATTGATTTCTGCTGTTGCTGGATCTCTTTTGGTTGTCACTGCAGTCGGGATCTTCTGCATCTGCAGGAAACACAGAAAAACTGACCAAAATGGCAAGTATTACCTACTCTTACCTACTGTGTATGTGTGGGTGTGTATAATGTAAAACAATCCTCAAGCATCAAGTGTTTTGTTTCTATTATATTTTGTTAAAGTTCAGAACCGTGACAGAGAGATCACTTACACTGATCCAACATTTTACAAAAGACATAAATCAGTAAGAGAATTTATTTCTGTCTATGGTGTTTCTGTATTATTTTAGCAGCGAGTTTAGTTTAGGTGTGTGCATAACAATTTACAAACATGAGCACCACAAAAGACATTTATGAAAGCTGTAGCTGTATTTTAATGTCTTTTTGTCTTCTACTCTGATGTGTTCATATTGTAGGGTCACACAAGATCATCATTTTAGAGGCATTACATTACTGTCATGTCACAAACTCTTATATGTCATTCAAGACACATCTCCTCAAATAAATGTAAGTTATTAAAATGACTTAATGAAAATATTTAATCAAAGTTTTCCAAACTACTTGGAACCTGATTTGGAGAAAATAGCAGATTTCTGATATGAGTGTGTACTGCTTCTTTTAGCTTATATTTAATACTATACAAAAAAATAAAAAAATAAAAAATTGTCAGGAAAAAACACGGATTCAGTTGCAGGTACAACTCAAATATTTATTAGTCTCAAAAACACAAAAACACAGCCGGGCCAGAAGACTGGGAGCCATAACCAAGGGCAGAGAGGGAAAAAGCATGAAGAGAGCGGAGCACAGAGTCCTAGCGTCTGTGCCGATGCAACGTCAGAGCAGGGGGCTCCCTGTTGATTGTGCTGAAAGTGGCAGGAGTAGAGCAGCTGAAACATACAGCTCTGGTAACACTAGGGCAGGAACTGGGGAACAGGGATCTGGAAAAACGAAAGGCAGAGAGGGGGCAAGAAAATAAATCAAATAGTAAAAACTAAACTGTACTTGGAGTCTGGGAAACCACTGCAAGACATAACAGGACATGAGCACAGCATAGCACAACAACACTCAGACACAAGACTGCAGGAAAGAAGCTTAAATAGAGGGAGAAATAAGGGACTAACTGGTCACAGGTGTGACAGCAGCTAATGAGATAACGATGGGGAGGGGAAACCATGACAAGCACATGGCAAACTGTCAAAACACACATGCTCCTGACAACAAACACACACAAAACAAAACCAAAAAACTGCCAATCAGACCGAAGTCATGACATAAAAGACCTAAAAAGAGATAGATTACATACATTTTTAGAATATTCTTGTCATGAAGAGGAGAATAAGTCCGTAAACATGCATTTGATCAACTCCTGTTCAAAATTTGATTTTGTTTTTGGATTACTAACTTTCTACATCCCAAATACAGAGGGAGGAAACAGATTCATATGTTATTTGTGAATACAAATATGCGCCCATTAAATGTCATTCTGTCATAGTAACATATACACTTGCAAAATAAATACATAAATAAAATTAAACAATTTAATTAAATGAATAAATTGCATAAATAAATAAATAATCCGAAAGAGAGTTTTCACAGTGATGCTATAGAACAATTATTTTTGTGAGTGTCAGACAGGACAGGACTGATGCTGATCTTTCATCATTTCATTAAAAGAAAAGGCTCCTTTGTCAAATTATTCTCATGAATCTGGTCCTGTATCATTCACTCACCACCAGAGGTCGCCTTGCTATTTCACATTACACAGACTATTGCACCACAGCCCAGACTATGTTCCCCATCATCCATTGCACTGATTACACGCACACAATCAGACATTGTATATAAACTTCAGACTTCCTCTTGCTAGTGGCCGAGTATTCTGTAACAGAGCGAGGGAGACGGAAAGCAGGTGGATCCAAATGCAAAGCTTTATTACTAAAGACATGGTCAAAAACAGGCAGAGTCAGACTTCGGCAAACAGGAATGTCAGAGCAAGACACAAGAGTGGTCCGTAAGACAGACGAGGGTCGATGAACGGCGAACATAGGGAGCTAGGCAAAAGGTTAATCCAAAAAAACGTGCTAGAGATCCACAGGGCAGGCAGAGAAGCAGACAAAACGAGATGAGAATACAAAACTCAGAAAACCAGACTAGACACAGGATAACTTGGAGATGGCTCCAAGAGAGTGCTAAACACAGTCTAATACTCAGCGACTGGCAAGAGGAAGTCCAAGACTTATATAGAGTGTCTGATTGGATGCATGTGATCAGCGCAATGGATGATGGGGAATGTAGCCCGGGGTGTGGAGCAACAGTCAGTGTAATGTGAATGTCAATGGAATGATATCTGGTGGTGAGCAGACCAAAGATCACTGGCCAGATTTGTGACAATTATTATTTTAATTTTAATATGTAATTTTAAAAATAATTATAATTTTAAAATTGAATTGCTCCAGTGAAAAGTTACCATTCTTGCCTAGAATTTAACTGTTCAATTAGTAATATCATGGTAGTCATAGGAAAAATTACTGTGTGGTTTCTAAATAATAATATTAATAATAATAATATCTAAAAATATAATAATAATAATAATAATAATAATAATATCTAAAAATACAACAATAATAATAATAACAATAACCAACTATGGAATCCAAGTAAAAAAAACTTTTTCTGTAATGTTAAAAAGAAGAAGAAGAAGCGGATAAGGTTCAGAAGTCTCGCACACACAAGCTATAATCGCCGCACCGCTCTTACGTTAAAAATAAGGTGGATAAAAATCTTTCTTGTATCACGGATCAGCCCACTACCTAACTGGTCCGCCGGGAATGTGCCAGTCCTCCTGATGTTCAGTAGGACAAAAATTTTTAATAAAATAAATAATAATAATAGTCACCTGGCAAACGGATTAATGATGATCTACCCCTGTGATTACTTAAGTATCACTGTTGTTTCAAATGTACTTTTATTTGTTTTTTGTTACATTTAAAGTTTCTGTGAGTTATATTTTATGTATGATAATATGGTAATAAAACAAGACCAAAAGTTCAAATATTACAATAACAATATATATATAACAATAGCCCAGATAACAATGTGATGTTGGTTTTTAAATTTGTGGCTGCTGAGCAGTATTTTTTTTTTCTTGTTTATGTTTTTATTATATTCAATGTGTTTGTCAGCCCTGAATCTGCTGCAGCGCCCCTAGTGGATAAACATGTTATTATTATTATTTATCACATATTATATTTTATTATGTAAATATTTTTAAAAAGCTGAAATGCATCTGTAACTACTTTAGTACTATATTTCTAATTAACCTATTTCTGTACAATGTTAAATAAATATGCTTTTATATAATCTTTAAAAATATTCTTCAGGCCTCTTTCTTGACCTCTGAAATAAGAGTAGCAAACATTACAACATATGTATTTGTACTATCACTCATCTCTTGCTTCATAAATACTGAAATCTTGTATAAAATCTGTTCAAAACTATTAAAATCTCATGTATAAAAAGTGTTAAAATGGATTCAGAATATAGTATCTTTAGGTAACTTTCACATGAGCACCCAAAAACACTAATATAACCATTGAGAATAGCAAATCTATACAGGATGTGTTGCTGACAATAACATCCACTGCTTTAGTATGATATAAAACAAATCCCTTCATATTGTTCCAGGATTCTGCAGTAGACACTTTTATCTAGAAAATCAATAGAGACACTACCAGGACATATAAAAATAATGAATTGCCGTATACAGTGAAAATATTTGTAAGGTGACAAACATTGTTCTCATCATGGCTGCGTGTGTTTCTGCTGAAACGACACTGTTAATCAGTTCTAAGAAGATGCAAAGATTTGCACCACTGGAGTGCAAAGAGTGCAAAAAAAAAGAAAAAAAAAAGAGAGAAGCTGAGAAAAAAACAACTGACCACAGTTGCTTAGTCGCAAAAATACATGTGTGAACGAGTCAGTTCTTCAGGTTATATTCCACTCTGCTCTAGTTTGATCTTTATCTGTCATCACAACTATTTTATCACGTTTTCAATTTCATGTCAGTTTAACCCCAAGATGCACAAATTTTTGGCCTGTTTCAGTATGTCCATTGTCCTGCAGTTTGTAAACTGTTGTTTTGTATAGTTCGGCTTTGGTTCAGTGGGTTTCCACTCTACGACATCAGTCACTAAATCACCACATGAAACAATTTTCAGCAAGAGATCTGAATCCGACTGCTTTACATGAACAAAACATGCATTTTCTGCAAATACAGAAGCAAGATATTTATTCTTCAGCCTCATTATTGTGATCTGATACAAAAGAACATTAGATTTTCAAATGCCAACACAACACGCTTTCAATCTTCTGTCATTCAACTCTGACCTTCTATTACACTCTTTAAAATAAAGGTGCTTCCAAAGGTTCTTCAAGTGATGCCATAGAAGAACCATTTTTGGTTCCACAAAGAACCATTCAGTCAATCACTTTCTTACCTTTTTATAATCTGAAGAACCTTCTTTTGCAACAAAGAACCTTTTGTGAAACAGAAACATTCTTGAGATGTTAAAGGTTCTTTATGGAACCATTTAGACAAAGAAGGTTCTTCTATGGCATCGTGAAGCACTTTTATTTTTAAGTGTACTTGTTGATTTGGTTTTACATTTACACTGATGCATTTAGCAGATACTTTTTTTTTTTTCAAAGTGACTTATATCTTACATCAACTGTAGTCTTGAAGACTAAATCTTACTCGCATGTTAAGATTGCAAATAAACTGCATCGCAAAATACAATATCATACAGGCCATCATTCGATTATACTTTCAATTGTTCATGTAACACACACTTTTAACAAGAAAATACAACAGACACTACTAGGCCTTTAATTGCAAAAATAAAATAAAATGTAAATAAATTAATAACAATTACTTAAATACAACAACTACATGAAAAGAATGATCAAAAGAGAGAAAACTTTAAGTGAATAAACATTCAAACTTTAAAAATGAATTTTAAAAGGTGACAAACATTAACCTCATCATGTCTGTAGTTGACTCTGCTGAAAACAAAGATGGAAGATGTTGACCACTGGAGTGAAAAAAAAAAAAAACATGAGTGTGAAATGAGAAGCTGAGAAGACAAAACTTAACACAGTCACACAATCACAAAAATAAATGTGTGAACATTAGTCATTTCTTCAGTTTATATTCCACTCTGCTCTGGGTTGATCTTTCACGACACATTTTTAGCACATTTTTACATATATGTCTGTTAAATCTCTCGATCCAAAGATGTTTAGTCTGATCAAGTATCTCCATGGTGTTCAATTGTTATAATCAATGTTTGGTCCAGTGTTTTTCCACTTCCCACAAACCATAATCAAACTCCACAGACCAACTAAACCACCGACATCAGCTGCATCAGTCACTGAATCACCACATGAAAGAGTCTTGCTCCTTCAGCAAGAGATGAGTTCAATACAACAATCTGAATGATTCACATCAACAAAACATGTATTTTGTGTGAATATAGTAGCAATTGGTCAATTGAGAGCAGATGAGAGAGAAGAACTGCAAGTGTAGAGACACTTTAACCTTTAAACAATGAGTTTTAAAGAGCTTCTGCTGATATAAATGCTGATAAACGGTGCTTTAAGAAACTGAAGCTCTCAAGAGCCAAAAAGATCCTGATACTTCTGCTTTTATACATGTGAACGTGTGTGAGAGAGATGGAGTGTGAAAACCAGAGAAGAAACTGACCAGTGCATTGGAAATATTGCTTTTAATACTAACCAATAGCATTCAGATCTGCTTTATATAACATAACCAAATCATGTTAAAAAATCATGTTAAAAAAATACAGAACAATACATCAGAGTACACAGATAATGACACATTGTACAGGATCTACATCTGTGTTGAATGAAAAGGCAAACTAATTCTGACTCAATATGACTCACTTCTGCTTTATTACTGTTTTGAACAATTGTGTCATTTTTAACATTTAGAATTGATTATTGTGATCCTGAAAGTCACTGTGTGAATCATTTAGACTAAAGGTCAAAAGGTCAAACATCACACATAGTTCATCATTATGAGATTTAAACAGGATTTTATTAGGTGTTTTTATTTATTTATTTATTAACAAATAAACATGCCAGAATCTTTGTCCAATTTCAGATTTTAACTCAGTTTAATGGTAAACAGACAGTACATAAAGACCCTGCTGGAGCGCCAACTAGTGTCTGAAGATGGAAAACCAAGGCCTTGTGGATTCTTTAGTTTTTTTGGAAGTGTATATGAAAAAAATAATAAATAAATAAAAATCATAATCCAATAAGAATATATTTTACTAAATTATTGTATGAGTGATGTAATCACTGCCTGATCCTGTTTATGATTTTAAATCAGATTTGTTGAGATCGTCATCACCAGAAGCTCCCGGGGAAAAGCTGTGTATTATTCAGTGATCTGTGTTTGATCAGGAAATAATAACATTATATAGCAGCTCATTTTAATTAAATATCTTCAGTTCTAATTAAATGTCTTTAATATCTGTCATACTGCTGTTGTTTGAAATCATGTGTCTCCTAATGCAGATGATGTTGCTTTAGCTCCCTCTTGTGACTGAATATGGAGACACATGACATTTTTAATTGCTCTCACTGATTTGTTAGGCCTTTAAACACTGATATATGGAAATATATTCAATATATTTATTCAATTATTTGAATTGTTTATATATTAATCAATATCAATCCAAGTCCATTTCAATGAAAATCTGCTCACTCTGCAGCAATATTTGAAAAGCATTTGGGCAGATATTTTGGGCATCCATGACCAAGTCCAGTCTATCTGAATGGAGAAATCTTGAAATCTTAAATCCTTCATAAAACTGAAGCTCTCAGGAGACAAAAGTGTCAACATATGTGAAGATTATAGAATAGACAGACTTTTTTTATACTATGTTAAACTTTTCAGTCATTTTAAAGCGGTTTATGAGGATCCTGCTGGAGCGACAACTAGTGACAGAATATGGAAAAACAAGGCCATAGAAACTGGAAACTTTGTAAACTTTGTCCTTGTCTTAAGTGTTCAAAATTTACATAACCTAATAAAAATATATTTTTTCCTAATGTAGGTATGAGATCACAGTCTGATCGTGTGTTTGATTCAGATTTGTTCTGATAATCATCACTAGAAGTTTCTGTGAAAAATGTTCAGTATATTGTTCAGCAATTTGTGTTCGATCAGGAAATATTAAAAGATGTAATTATATAGCAGAACTCTGATTAAATGTCTTGAATGTCAATTATAATGATGGTGATTGAATTCATCTTTGTTTCCAGAGATGGATTATTGAAATGGTCTTCTCCCAGTAACGTTGTGCTTTTAAAATAAATGGACATTCGTAATACCTTCCTTCCTTTGTTTTTTTTGTTTTTTTTGAGCATTTTCATTGTATATGTATGTTCAGTGACTGGTGTGTATTGTTTTGCTCTCATGTTCACTCCTGCTGGTAGATGTTGTAATTACACTCTAGGAAAAGGAGGCACAACCTCCTCATCTGAAGCCCAAAAATCAAACTTATTTATATGTTCTGGTGAAATGAAAGTATTTGCAAACAACATATTAATTGAAAGTGTTTTATTTTGTAATACAGTATTTGTTGTTTCTTTATTTGGATGCTTTTTGGTGATGTTTTACAGCAACATATGACTCTCCTGTTATGGATGATGCTGCTTTAGCTCCCTCTTGTGACTGAATATGGAAACACATTATGTTTCATTACACAATCCATGTGTAGGCCTACACTGCCATTGATTTTCACCAGTAGGTGCCAAAAAAATGTCTCAATGTGTGAGGCCCATGCAGAGCTATTTTGTAGACACAGAAAACACCTGAACAAGGATATACTGTTTTTAAATTGACAGAAATTGTCTGCTTTTGACACACATTCAGTACATTTATTGTAATGCTGACATAATGGATTATGTATGTCAGTAAATAGACTCAAAAGCTAGCAATCATTTATAAAAATAATTAAATTTATACCAGGAAGTGCTGACAAATACTTCATATCAGTCTAAGAGCATGTTTTCAGGTATTTGCAGTGTTATTAAATTAGACTGGTTAGCAAATGGTCAAGAATTGTGGTTTGTGCTTTTGTTGTGTTTTGTTTGTGCTTGTAGTGTTACGAGTTTATTGAGGCAAAAGTCATTGGTAATAGTGAGTTAATGGTGTGAACTGGACCTTAAAGGTAAAATACTTGAAAAAAGTCTGAACACTCTCAAAAATCAAAAAGTGACAAGTGAGATGAAAACAGTGTAAGCAATTTACTGAAGAAAAAAAAAGTAAATTTATTTTAAGTTATTAAGTTATTCCCATTATAAATAAAATATGCCATAATGTGCTTTTATTTTCTTGTTGCTAGTTGTGCTCCACTATTTCAAATTAAATGATCTATTGATTTATTTAAACTAACACTTTTACCAGCAGAGATTTAATGTCACAGTCTCTGATGAGTAGAGAATTATTGTCAATCTCCTTTACTATTGTTTTGAAATATTTCATCTTGGTCACTGAGATTTATTATTTTATGATTGATACTGACGACTGTGGTGTCAATAGTGTAAATAACAGAGATACAATGTAAAATGCTACTTTTTTACTAGATACCTAGATATGAGTGTGTAGCAGAAGAGTAATCAAATAAACTGTCGCATATACTTGTCACCATAAACCTGCCGCTATATGTGTATACACATTTTAATTTATTAAATTTACACTGCTTAAACAATTGTTCTTACCTTATTGGAAAAAAAAAAGCATGTTGATTTGCCAGTCATGTGTCTTCCATGCTAGCCCTTACCATGGTTAATTTTGGTTAACTGGTTAATTAGGTTAATTTTGGTTAATTCGGGCCGACTCTAACCATTAGGTCACAGCTGCCCCAAACTACTGACCAAACATGAAAAAACTCGTACCTGTTATTCAAATGTACATAACAGATTTTCAATAAAACACTGAAGTCTCCCAGTCATTGACTTTTACTAAAATCGTGTAACCAGCGGACACATTTCGTTTGAGTACTTTGGAAGTTGGATTGGAAACGGAGCTCGTGTGGATCCTTTGGAAGTTGATTAACAGGTGCACACGCTGTGAGCTGGATGGGCAAACTGTTTGGCATGTGTGAGGAGCCGCAGCAGTCAAGGCCGTCTAAAATCTCTGTGATAAGGTAGGAGAAATCTTTTTTATCTACTGTAAGGATCCATCCACTGGCCCAAACGCGGAGTCCAGTTGTCTGGTTGAAGGTTTAATGCATGTTCGGTCTTTTCACAGCGCTTCTGCAAAGTCCACTTAGTTTATCAAGGTTTACTTTCAATTTTAATCTAGCTCCATGTTTAATCTGACTCCAATTTCATACGATCGTAAATTTAGGCGGGTTCTCTAATTTAAACTAATCACAAATACAGATTGTGTCTTAATTTGTATATTTGATTATTCTGGATCAGACTACACTTTAATCTACTAGAAATAATGATTTCAGAAGAGATCCGATTGAATCAAATATAACAATTTATTTGTCAGGTAAAAATGTATCATGCCAATTACATAGTTTAACAATGAGAATCCAATTTAGTTAAATTCAGTTCCAATTAAAATAAATACATAACATCAATTACGCAAAGACAAATCTAAGAGTGAGAGATGCATACCTGACCGCATAGAGATACACAGCAGCATGTGAGAGATTTGGAGGCAAAACTCCAGAGACTCTCACACACAGTGTGGGGTTCTTCTGAATACAGAATCCCCCCGTAATGTTTTGTCACTTCGCTTATATACCAGACCAAAATAAACAAATCTTCCAATCAAGTGTAAAAACATAAAGACCTTTTGGTTCGTCAGGAGATCTCGTGACCCTGGGTCACACCTGGCTGGAGATTCTCACCCGACCCTAAGGGGAAAACACACCCCTCAGCAGCAAAACACAATTCTACAAAAGTGTTCAGTCTTCCTCATAATATAAGTGACTTCTGTGAAATTGAGACCATTTTACCAATCGCACTAAGACCTTTAGAATGATACCAAACATGAAAGGGAAAACTTCAACATATTCACAAAATGTAACACATGTAGTATATGGACATTCTTAGTGACTTTTAGTGGAACCTTTTGGGGGAAAAGTGTGAGATGCAGGGAGGGGAGAGGAGAGGGAGGAAGGAGGTTGTAAATGAGCAATAGGGGTGGTGTTGTTTGCCCTCTTTGAAGATCTCTTCTCCAGATTAGTTTTATTGTTTTGTTGCATGGCATCTGTTTTTGTCGGGGTTCCTGGACTTTGAATTCATGAGGAAATAATTTCACATCTTACAGTCCTTCCCTGACCCCTTGGGGCAAATCCCAAGCAGTCCCTAAGGGGTCACAATTTGATGATTTCCGAATTATGTCTACTGTCAAAGTCTTTGCAGGGCAGGTAGCATTAGTTGATGAGTGCAGGAGCATGGTGATTACCTAAAATAATAACATTAAGACACATTGATGAAAGCACTGCAGAATTCACATCAGTGAAACAAAGTCTCTTTGAAGGAAGGCGTTCTGCGTTGCTGCAGTCTTTTGGTCAGGTGCGTTTTCACCTGCACTGACAGTGGTGGTAGTCAGTTTGCAGGATTACTTGTTGTATCAGGTCCGTTGAGCCGATCAAGCATGAGCTGAAAGTGTCCTTCCATTCTGGGGAAGCATCTACGTCAAGTGCCATCCTCCCCAGGATGTTTATCTGACCTGAAGAAGTCTTCAGTCACCTTCAGGTAGAAGGTGTATTTTGCAGAATTTGTCAGATATTCGTAGGTGAAGAAATTATTTCACTGACGATGCTCCGATGCATGCGAGACATCTATACAACCTCTGAGTAACCATGCAAAAACTGAATGCTGATGACTTTAGTGATGTAATGGAATGAGAAGAGGGTTATGAGATAAACAAAACAATCATCTCAAAAGTGCGAGTGGTAAATAAGGTCTCCATTTTTTCAGAGTCAAATAATTAGTGAACAGGTCTCATTTGGTTGCCAGATTGTTTACTACCGATATGCAAAAAAAGTAATTTGGATTTAGGTACTTGGTCTGGATGAATAAAAGGGAAGTAGCAAAATCAATATAACTGGTATGTTTACCATGGTATGCATAATTAAAATATATCATATAATTAAACATAGAAATACACAATTTCATAATTACCATCACAAAATTGCCTATATTAATCATTTTAATTGCAAATCATTAATCATGCAGACCTAAAGTTTTAATCAAGTCAATTAGAGAATGAGAATTCACAGAAACAGAGATTTCAACTCTGTTGTGTAGCTTTTCCTCTCAATCATCCTCTGTGCATTTGATATGCAGGCTAAAGTCACTCTTGATAATGCAGTTTGATTGGAATTCTTATAATTGGTTGATCTTTATCTATTTAGATAAATTTGTATTATCATTAGACATATGCTGTAAACTAGTGGGCCCCCTAGTTTGCAACAATGCCAATGATTGGACATAAATATTTGTTCTAAGAGACCAGTTGCACTGCTGAATAGGTCTCATTTTACAGTTTGTAGATAGAATTTGAATCAGTTGTTGTGTGACTGTAGCTGTGCAAGTCCTATGCACATTACAGTGCTTGCATACAATAAGTTCGCAAGACTATAACATTTCCCAAGATTTTAAAGTTGCAGCAATGCTTGCTATAATTGAAATGAAACTATAAAAATAATTTCTTTTTAACTATAGGTGTGAAGTAATAGATTTGAATGCTATGGGTATTTTGGACCTGGATATTCTTATGAATGCCAGGTTATGGATGTTGTGTGGTCATAGTAGTAAAAATGTGTTGTGTATGTTTGTATGTATGTATGTTTGTGTATAGGAGATGGGTGATGCCTCAACTACCATAATCTGTGTTGTGTAATTTAGTTCCAGTGCTACACTGGGAGGTCATGTAAGTACTTGCAGTGCTATGAGGTGTGAATGACCCCTTGAAGTATCTCTCCACCCATCTCCTTGTTGTGTGTGTAAGTTGGTGTAGGTGGGACCAAACATCCTTGTGGAATTTGTCCCTCAGAGATGGCAGCAGTCAGCCTGAAAGGAAAACAGACCTAGAGGAAAAGCAGTTTAATTTTGAGTCTTTTCGCAAATTGCCTTAAGACTGGTGGACATAGCCCCACAGCTGTTGGAGATGGTTGTAATCTGGGATTCCATACCATCAGGAGCAAACTTGTTTTAGTTTACCAATACATGTATCATGATCATGATCATGCTTTAGCAAACAAAGGCCAAAATAAACAATGGTCAGATCAGGTTGTTGGTGTTTCAGCACAGTCTAAGCATGTTGCACCTTAAGTTACTGTAAGGCTCCTCCCGCTACGGCAAGCCTAGCGGTTCAGCTGAAGGTTTCTTGCGTGTAGGTTTTTTTTCTTTTTTTATGGCACTTCTGTAAAAATTACCTTGAAGTATTAAAATTTAGTTTCCAAACAAAAATCTGACTCCATGAATAATTTAGTCTGATTCCAATTGTGAATAATTTATTAATTCTGGTTTGTATTCTGTAATTTGCTGATCGCGGCTAATTTTTTGTATAATAATTTAGACATTTGAATATTCTGGAAGACCCGTAGTCCTAATATTTCGTTCGTTAGGGACTGGTGCCGCTTTCGATTTACACCCCGGCCGTGGCGAATTCGTCGACACAAGCTCGCCAGTTCTGACTTACTCAGAGGATGCAGAGCGATTATCATATCTTAAAGTGGGCCGCGCCTGCATGCTCTCAACAGAAAGTATATATCCTCGATAACCGCGAGAGCTACATCGTGTTAAGCCAGTGACAGCTCAACATCCGGAGCCCTAGTGATGTCCCCATGGCTCATCAGTCGGTACTTCCGGCGTGGGCTGCCCTGGCGCAGTCTTGAGGAAAGCACCCTACACATTAACCTACTAGAAAAACATTTTCAAAAAGTCCAGAATAAGTCAAAGTTAACATTTATTTATGCCAGGCATATTCAAAATAGCAATGAAAGTTCAATCAGAAATACGTTCAATTAATCAAAAAGAGGTACAACTTTTATAGAAAACATCACATTTTGGTTACATTACTGATCAGCATAGAATTCAAACCTTTAAAATAAAAAAGAACAAAGAGTCAGCATACCTGGCAAATAAAGAGACACACGACAATCGTGCGGGAAGTTCTGGTTACAGATGCTTCCTTGAATGTTTCGCCAATCTTTAAGTGCCCAGATCAGAGCATTACAATCATAAATTCAGCGTAATAAAACTTCACAGGACCTTTTGCTGAAGCCTAGAATAACTTGAAAGTTGGGGGTGTACATTGACCATTTCCATCTCTGCAGTCTGTAAAGACTTGCAAATCTCTGCTTGATTTTAACATTACACACAACTTTAATCACATGCCAAAAACAAAAATGAGCTCTCTGATCAGCCTCGGAGTTAGTGCTCCCAGAGAGGTCCGGTTCAGTTTTCTAATACTTGCACCACTGTGTTTTTGGTTTTGTTGCAAGGAAAACAAAACCTGTACCTTCCCTTGTTACTGGGCTGCATGTCAACAAAATCAAATTTACATCATCTTATGGCCTTGGATAGACCTGGCCTATTCAAGATATTGCCATCAGATTGATCATTTTAGTTGGTAAATTCTGGGCATGTTTGCTTTTCTCATTGAAGATTTTTGCACAGAATAGAAGATAAAGAAGTTCTTTCTTATTAGTTTGATCATTCTTCCTTTCATTTTCCTTTCTTTAATGGTTCTTGCTTCTAACCACCTTCTGTTAATCTTTTCCCCAGCACTAATAGTGCTTCCAACTTCTTTCACCTACAGTATATACCTTCTTTCTACATTCTAATCATTCCTCTTACTCTACTCTTTCTTCCTCTTCTAAAACAATGCTGAATAATCATGAGATTAAAGGCCATTATTGGCCATTGTAATATAATATATTATAAGGTTGTTATAATATGAAGTATATTACATTAAAAATAATATAAATTAAAATACTTTTATTACTGGTCTCTGGAGGGCCTCCGGGCAACTTGTTCAGATCAACTGATTATCATCTCACTAATCTTTTTTAAGATACACCTTTGAGTTAGCCCTGTGACTGCAGCAGTCCTAGCATGTTCATCATGTGCACAGCAACAACCAAACTGGAATCCAGTTGTAGACTTTGTTGATGTGAACATCCAATGCCCCGCAAGCACATACTGAAAGCATGGGTCAAATCATAGCTCAGTCCAAAGATTTTCATTTGTTAACTATATTAACATGAAAAAGAATGCATAATACTTCTACAGCATTTATGAATTCTAGTTCATGTCAATTTCAACATTCACTAATGTGTTATTAAAATCACATTTGTTGACATTAGTCAGTGCACCGTGGATCACCATGAGCAAACAATGAACAACTGCATTCTCATTACCCACCATGAAGTATAAAGTGTTGTTCATTGCTTATCCACGTTAGCCAATACACTAACCAATATCAACAACTGACACCCCAGTGTGAAGTGTTGCCGATTGTTGTGACTACAATCTGGGATTGGACCAGATTCTTTTGTTTATGAGCTAAGGTGTTACTAAGTGCATCTTTTCAGAATCTATTCGAGTATTAGGAAGTTTGGGGGTTGGGCAAACCCAGAGCAAATGCAGAGCACACACATAGTTTTATGGTCTCTTTCTGATTGTCTGTCTGCTTAAAGACAAAGACTTTAAAATCATACAGGATTATAGTAATTGTTGTAAAGTCTAAAATAAAACCAAGCTATATGCTATATTTCTTAAGACTGAATTTTGAGCAGTGTTGTTGACCCAAATATTGTAATATCAGAGTTTTCCCCACTTTTGAATTTCAATATATCTAATTTAATTAATTTGCCTGTTTGACCAATTCTCTCACAGGAGAAGTTGTGGATGTCCTCTGAATGGGTTTAACCCTCAGAACTGGTTACAAGCCTCTCAGCGACATCACAATTTCCCTCATGTGCATTCCAGTTTCAGATTTTGAATTTCTAGCGTCTCTTCTTTTAACAGTAATCGAGATTTCTGCATGGCAGCAGTAATTCTCTGGGACTGAGACACATTTTCCCCAGATTAGAGTTTCTTTTGAAATTCTCTAATTTTTAATTACATTGCACTGTCTTGCCCAACTTCACTTTCAGATACAAAAGATTCTAGTGAGAATTTGATAATCTTTCGAGTTAATCCAATCACAAATTTCCTTAAATTCTTTAAACATAACTGTTTGCTTTTCCACTGTTGCAAAGTTATTGTTACGACGTCCATTGAACAATAGCGAAAGGAAAACTATTAATACCGGAATTTAGATTTTAATTTTCAGCCCTCTGTTGAGTACCAGAATAAAATTTGGATGATGTTATTCCAATTTTTTAATTTTTATCTCTTACGAGAGTTGGATGTTGGTTCAAGAGACTTCATTCTTCATCTGCTCTGCCGCTATCATGTCCCTGTCAGTTCATGTGATTTCGTCTAATTCTTATGCCCCACCGGATTTCTACGGTCTCCGGTCTATATTTATGAGTATTCCGACTCATTCTACAAAATATGTCTATATTGGGTGCGTCTAAGCTTTCCCTCAACATTTCTAAAAAGGCAAATAAGAAATGACTTACCGCAGCAGCTGAAGAAAGGGAAGGAGAAGCTCAAACCTCTTTCCGGAGCACAGTTGAATATTGCGCTGAAAAAACCCTCGCCTAAGACTGGGAGATCACTAGGGAACGTCACCAACTGTAAGGATCCATCCACTGGCCCAAACGCGGAGTCCAGTTGTCTGGTTGAAGGTTTAATGCATGTTCGGTCTTTTCACAGCGCTTCTGCAAAGTCCACTTAGTTTATCAAGGTTTACTTTCAATTTTAATATAGCTCCATGTTTAATCTGACTCCAATTTCATACGATCGTAAATTTAGGCGGGTTCTCTAATTTAAACTAATCACAAATACAGATTGTGTCTTAATTTGTATATTTGATTATTCTGGATCAGACTACACTTTAATCTACTAGAAATAATGATTTCAGAAGAGATCCGATTGAATCAAATATAACAATTTATTTGTCAGGTAAAAATGTATCATGCCAATTACATAGTTTAACAATGAGAATCCAATTTAGTTAAATTCAGTTCCAATTAAAATAAATACATAACATCAATTACGCAAAGACAAATCTAAGAGTGAGAGATGCATACCTGACCGCATAGAGATACACAGCAGCATGTGAGAGATTTGGAGGCAAAGCTCCAGAGTCTCTCACACACAGTGTGGGGTTCTTCTGAATACAGAATCCCCCCGTAATGTTTTGTCACTTCGCTTATATACCCAGACCAAAACAAACAAATCTTCCAATCAGTTGTAAAAACATAAAAGACCTTTTGGTTTGTCAGGAGATCTCGTGCCCCAGGGTCACACCTGGCCGGTAGATTCTCACCCCTCAGCAGCAAAACACAATTCTACAAAAGTGTTCAGTCTTCCTCATAATATAAGTGACTTCTGTGAAATTGAGACCATTTTACCAATCGCACGGAGACCTTTAGAATGATACCAAACATGAAAGGGAAAATTCAACATATTCACAAAATGTAACACATGTAGAATATGGACATTCTTAGTGACTTTCAGTGGAACCATTTGGGGGAAAAGTGTGAGGTGCAGGGAGGGGAGAGGAGAGGGAGGAAGGGGGTTGTAAATGAGCAAAAGGGATGGTGTTGTTTGCCCTCTTTGAAGATCTCTTCTCCAGATTAGTTTTATTGTTTTGTTGCATGGCATCTGTTTTTGTCGGGGTTCCTGGACTTTGAATTCATGAGGAAATAATTTCACATCTTACACTACTGGCAAAAAGGCTTGGACGTTTCCTGATAAGCAGGCTACGATATTGGTAACAGATGCCAGCAATGATATCGTAAAAGATGGAAAATTCAGCACGGCTTAATAACTTACTGCGAGCTCCAGTGAAATATAAATTTGCATAAAACGCAATAAACGCTAAACTTGTGCGTTTCATCTTTTAAAGTAAAAACGTTGAAAATGAGCGACGGACATAATAATGAAAACAAATCCATCGAGCCACAACGTGAATGTAATGAAAAAAGATCCAACAAACCTACAGCTAAAGGAATTGCTCTGATAATTGAAAGACTTCAAAAGGAAAGGAGTGCAAGTTTTAAAAAGGCCAGCAAAATAAAGTCTGAAATCGTTATACATCTATCTAATTTTGAAAATGTTTCTGGAAATGTGGTTAATGTTCAACAAAACTTAAAAAGGTTCAAATCTCTGTGTCAAAATGCCTTTGATCTCAACAATACATTGCTCAGTGAGTACTTTCTGCCTGAAGAGGAGCAGAAAAGACAGGAAACATGGTTTCAGTTAAAACGATCTGCTAATGATGCGTTTGTTGAAGAAGTGCACAAATGGTTGAGAGAACAAGGAGCTTCTTATGACTGTGACGTGGAATGTGATGTTGGTGATGATGGTGTTGCTTCTGTTGTTATAAGTGATGTTGCTGCTAATCGGAGTAATGGCAAAGGGGCACAGTCTACATGTCAAGATGACATTAAACCGGATGACAGCATTTCTAATGTGCCAAGTAAAAGATCAATGTTGTAACAGTGGTAAGTACTCCCTGATCCACCTTTTCCAGAACAAGTCCGAAAGATATTGAACTTGCCTCCATCGTCTTCTAACATAAAGATCACTTTCTTGAAAAAGTCCAGGGGCTAGAGAAGGTTTTCCTTTCAATAAAAGGATGTGATTGGGAGTAAGAGCCTCCAGATCATTAATGTCATCAGATACTTTGGTTATAGGACGGTCATTGAGAATGGCTTCAATCTCACATAAGATGGTAGGAAGACTTTCATCATCCAATGACTGTTGCTGCAGAACTGAATGCAAGACTCGTTTAACCATCCTGATGAGACGTTCCCAAACGCCACCATGATGTGAAGCACCTGAAGTATTAAAGATCCAGTCAATGCCTGCTTTTAGAAGAACACCATGAATCTTACTGTGATCAATGGCCGCCAAGGCTTCTTTCAACTCTCGTGCTGCTCCAACAAAATTTGTGCCGTTGTCTGATCTGAGGCTTTGGATTTGACCTCTGCGACAAACAAATCTTCTAATAGCATTTATACAAGAATCTGTGCTTAAGGAATATGCCACCTCCAAATGCACAGCTCTACTGGCCATACAGGTAAAGATAACTCCATATCTTTTGGCCATAGCACGTCCTCTCTTGACCTCAATGGGTCCAAAATAATCCACCCCCACATTTGTAAAAGGCGGCAGACCTGGAGATACTCTTTCTTTGGGCATGTCGGCCATCTTCTGCTCATTCGGCTGTCTGTGATGCCTTCTACAGACCACACACTCAGATATTATCCTCCGACAAGCAGAATTGGCATTCGTAATCCAATACTTTCTTCGCAAGGTTGAAAGCATATGATTTCTCCCAGCATGTCCAAGCTGTTGGTGTATGGACCGCAAAATAAGACTGGATACATGCTGACCTTTAGAAAGAATCACAGGATGTTTAAGCTCCTCAGGCATAGCTGCACGACTGAGCCTTCCACCTACTCTCAACAAACCGTCCTTCAATACAGGATCCAATCTATAAATGTCACTTGTTTTCTTTACACCAGATGCTCCAGCTCTCAACATTAAAATTTCTTCTTTATATGTTTCTTGCTGACTGAAACAGACAATGGCATCTTCAGCCCTGTAGAGATCACTTACAGAAAGTGGTTGCTTAACAACTGCAGTTCTGATTTCTCTCATCTTCTCCTCTAACTTCTTCAGATCCACAGATGGACCCAAGGAGACCATAACCTCCTTCCTCTTTTTACTCCGTTCCAACAGAATGGATCTAAGTTTCAGGAACCAAGCAACAGAGATCTTGAGCTTAGACCACTCAGAAAAATAATTCATGAGCTTAGTGGTGGCATCTTCAACATGTGAAATGACATTCACCAAGATTTCTTTTTTGACCTCTGGGTCATCCAAAGAGATGGACCGAGTCTCAAACGATCTTGGCCAATACGTTTCTGGTCTTTGCAAAAAGTCAGGACCCTCCAACCACCTCTGGCATGCAAAAAAGCCATCCACACACAAACCTCTGGAGGCTTCATCTGCAGGATTGCTCTTAGAGCTAATGTACTTCCACTGACTGAGATTTGTTGCTTCTCTTATTGCAGCCACTCTATTAGCAACAAAAGTATGGAATCATTTCGTCTCATTGTTGATATTTCAACACAGTTTGACACTCTGTCCAGAAGCATGACTCCTCCAAGTGCAACGACAGCTCCTTCCTCAACATCCTGTCGACTTTAACCGCCAGCACAGCAGCTGTAAGTTCAAGACATGGGATGGTAGTTTGTTTTAACGGTGCAACCCTGGCCTTGCCCAACATGAATGTCACATGCACCTTGTCATCTTGGTTTGTCAGCCTTAAATAGGATACTGTGCCATAACCATAGCTACTGGCATCTGCAAAATGATGAAGTTGTACACTGGCCAGTCTTCCAAACCCTTCTGGCTTGATGCAGCGGCTTACTTTAATCTATGATACTTTCTCCAACTCCATCAGCCATCCAGTCCATTGTTGCATGAATGTGTGGGGTATAGGCTCATCTCAAGACATCTTTCTTCTACACATTTCTTGCAAAAGCAACTTTGGCTGCAAGGTGACTGGTGATAAGAACCCCAACGGATCGTAGATGGAACTGACAACTGATAGAATTCCACGTCTGGTATGCGGACGCTTTTCCACTGCATGTTTAAATGTGAAAGTGTCACTTTCAACACACCAATTCAATCCAAGTGCCATCTCCAAGGGTAAGCTATCCTGTTCCAAGTGCGGCTGTCTAGTTAGTTTCGATCGCTTTGCTTCAGGAATATATGATAACACAGCCCGACTGTTGCTTGTCCATTTGAGCAACTGAAAACCTCCTTTTGAGCATACTTCGGTAAGATCTGTAGCCAATTTTATAGCTTCCTCTTCTGAAGGCAAGGACTTCAGACAATCATCCACGTAAAAGTTGTTGTAGATAGTCTCAATCACTTCGACTTGAAAGTCATCCTTGTTATCTGTTGCAGTTTTCCTTAAAGCATAGCTTGCACAACTCGGAGACGAGACAGCTCCAAAGATGTGTACCTTCATTCTGTGTTCCAATGGGCTTTGTCACATCTCCCGCCGGCCACCAGAGAAAGCGAAGAAAATTCACATGTCTTTCTGACACTCTTACTTGATGAAACATAGCTTGGACATCCGTCATCAAAGCAATGTTTTCCAGTCTAAATCTTGTTAAGACACCAAAGAGTGAATTGGTTAGGTCAGGACCTTGTAACAAATTACAATTCAGAGATGTTGCTTTAAATCCAGCTCCACAATCGAAAACTACCCTCAAGGTTTTCTTTCGCGGGTGATATACCCTGTGATGCGGTAAGTACCACACATGTCCTTTTTCACATTCCAACTGATCTTTAGGCACCACTTCAGCATATTTGCTGTCAATCATATGTGAGATGAACATTGTATACTCTTCCTGATAGGACTTGTTCCTTTCAAACTTCCTTTTCAGGCAATTAAGACGCTGTTCAACTATGCACCGATTATTTGGCAAGGTGATGTTATCAGTCTTGAAAGGTAAATCCATACAATAATGTCCTTCTTGTAAGTATGTGGACCTTTCAAGAATGTCCATAAATCTCAAATCATTCCTTGACATCTCCTGTCTCTCCTTCAACGACTTCTCATTAAAGTCTTGGTTGTACTGAGAAATTAACAGTTCCTCCGATCTGGCGATAGATATCCTATTAGCATAAATGGTTGAGCCGCTTCTCTTGCAACACCCACTTTTGCTTCTTAATGGACCGTTAATGACCCAACCCAAAAGGGTCCTCACGGCATAGGGTCCACCACCTTGACTGTTAATAATCTCCCAGGACTCAATTAAATTTGGTGCGTTAGTTCCAATCAAGATTTTGACATTGGCGTCCAATTCAGGGATCTTAACACCTCTCAGATAGTCCCAATCTTCAAGATCTTGCTGGACTGGAATGTTACTTAATGACACAGGAATATCTTCTTGTGTATACACCTCTGGTAACGCAAAGAACTGGCTGCCTTCCAACTTAGCCAACTCCAATCCTGCAACAACTTGAGTTTCAACAACGTTTTCTTGACCCATAGTACGTAGTAAAATATTGGTCTTCTTACCTTGAAGATTCAACTTCTTCACAAGACTGCTGGTACAAAATGTTGCTGTACTTCCAGGGTCCAAGAAGGCATATGTCTTAAGTACTTTATCTCCTTTCTTGGACTTCACTTGCACAGGTACAATGGAGAGAGCACAATACTGATCTCCGGCCCCAGTAAAACCACAAGCCTGTGAAGACACTAGTGCATTACTAATTTCCCTTTCTTGAGGTTTAGTTACCATTTCCTTGCTGTAAATATGTAGAATAGTTGGATGTTTTAGTTTGCATTCATTACAGGTTAGACGATTTCTACATTCTTTGCTCATATGACCCACCTTCAAGCATCCAAAGCAAACTCCCTTCCCTCTCAGGAATTCAATCTTTTCTCATTGGGAAACTTTAATCAGCTCTGGACACTGAACTAACAGATGAGACCTTTTACAGTAGAGACAAAAATCCAAGCCTGACTCCTTATAAGCATCCACCTGCTTAGATGTCTTACATATTGTGGCCTTGAGAGCTTCATTAGGAATGGTAGCTGAGGTGTTAGTTGCAAAGCTACTACCTTTGATGGCGTTCCTTGTCGGTGGTTTGTTCTTATTAATTGTCTTTGAAGTAGTCAGTTGTGTGTCTGTAATATCACCAAAAAGTGGATGAGACAAAATCTTAACCTGTGTCTCCAAAAAGTTCACCAAATCTGGAAAGGTTGCTCTTAAGCCTCGTCGCTCTTGAAGTTCACAAGCTGTTGACCTCCATCTTTCCCTTAACTTATAAGGCCATCGCATTATCACATGCTTCATGTTTGAGGGGATATTCAACTCCTCCATATACTGTATTTCAGCCATAACGTTACAGCATCCTCTCAAGAACAAGGCAAATTCTTGCAATGCCTGGACGTCTTCAGTTTTAATAACAGGCCATCCAAAAACTTTGTCCATATAAGCTGATGCAATTTTTTGCTCACTACCGAAGTGCTCTTTAAGAAGACCTTTTGCTTTTTGATATCCTTGTTGTGGCACCATGTGTAAACAACTTCGTACCAGCTCTTTAGGCTGTCCTTTGGTGTACTGCTCTAAAAAGTACAAACAGTCCTGGTAACTGCTGGTTTTTTCCTCAATATGATGTTCAAAAGCTTTGATAAATGAAAGAAATTGCAATGGGTCTCCAGCAAAAATGTCCATATCTCTCTGTGGCAGGTTTGATGACATTTGCTGTTGCACAAGCATCGCTGTAATCTCATTTTGCTTTTGCAAAATTTCACACATAGCATCCTGATTAACATTATTTTGCATTATTGAAGTGTTCTGTGCAGGCTGAAATATATGCAGTTGCTGTTCCTGTGCTGCTACTGAACCAGCAGGCAATACTGATGAGGTTGCAAGAACATTTGTTGACTGACGATGTGGTATAGCAGTGTCTGTTCCATTGTTTAGTTGTGGCTGCAAATTTACAGCACTCTCTCTTATTGATGTTGTTCCATGATGTTGTACTTGATCCTCTGAATGCACATTTGCAGAAAGGCTATCATCATATGCAGAGGAAACGGGTAGCGCACTTGAAGATTGATTCATCATAACGCTGCTTTGAGCAACACGTTTATTAGCATTTGGATTAAGCTTAGAACTTTGTCTCTCATGCGCCTTGCTTGCATATAAATTCATTCCATCTGATGGAACATTTCCCACATCACTGCCTTCTAGCACTGAGAGCCTTGCAGCAGCCATAGCAATTTGTGCATCAAGTTCCAGTTGTTCCTTCCTTTTCCTCAGCTTAACTCTTTCCATTCTGAGTTTCTCCTCTTGTTCTTCCAGCTGATGCTTTCTTTGCAGAGCAGCAGCCTTTTCCATCAAAGCTGCCTTTTCGGCCTTTGCCTTTAAACGAGCTGAAGATGCACTTGAACTGACATAGCTCCTTTTACTTGATCTTTTACTTGGCATTACAGTCATTGGATGATGAAAGTCTTCCTACCATCTTATGTGAGATTGAAGCCATTCTCAATGACCATCCTATAACCAAAGTATCTGATGACATTAATGATCTGGAGGCTCTTACTCCCAATCACATCCTTTTATTGAAAGGAAAACCTTCTCTAGCCCCTGGACTTTTTCAAGAAAGTGATCTTTATGTTAGAAGACGATGGAGGCAAGTTCAATATCTTTCGGACTTGTTCTGGAAAAGGTGGATCAGGGAGTACTTACCACTGTTACAAGAACGGCAAAAGTGGACAAAGCCTAGAAGAAATTTTGTGACAGGAGACATTGTCATTGTCATGGATCACAATACTCCTCGAGGATCATGGGTCATGGGAAGAGTAATAAGGACTTACCCAGACAAGAAAGGATTTGTACGTTCCGTACAGTTGAAGACTAAGACAGGGCAGGTGGAGCGCCCTATCTCCAAGCTTTTTTTCTGCTCCAAGAAGCTGTGTAAAGTTCATAGCTCAGTGTTGGTTAACATCAATCTAAGAAAAAAGAAGACTCGAAGAAATGAGTTTTTATTTATTGCTCCCTGTTTTTTGTAGTTTAATTGGGCACACTCTCCCAATTAGGGGCCGGTGTGTGGGAGCCATTCGTTGTTTTTGTTGTAGTGGTGGTGGTTCACGCTAGGTGGCAGTATTGATAAATTATAAAGCCACAGGTGGTTGGGTATGAGAGGTAGGATAGGGTGGTGGAGATCATACGATTTTTACTGCTAAACGCTAGTTTGCTGGTGGTGGACGAGCTCAAGTTACAATCCAAGTTCATGTATCATCTGAAATTTATATTAAACAGGAACTTCACCCAAAAGACCGTTGCATGTTATGCACATTATGATTGTTTGGAAATGGACAAACTAGTGAGTTATAATCAAAGATCTAGCGTCACCCTGCCCAGTGTCTAAAGAGGAACAGGCATTACAATTATACCAGATCGAAAAACGCGGCATTCATACCTAAAAGCGCCAGCACGGGTCAAATTTACCCACTAATGCGTGTATTCTGGCGCTGTTATAATCTTGCCGCTTATGTTTTTACATTTTACATAGGCAGCGCCTTATACTCACTGAATTAGCGGTGGGATGGTATGCGTCCTGGGTCACCTCAGCATCTGACGGCTCATCTGACAGCGATCCTATATTTAGATGTTTTAGCCTAACGTTACACATTGTTCAAACTTTGGATTATTTATTTGATTTTTGTTTTGCAAATTCTATTGTTTGTTGTTCGCTACTGTGTTGCTATATATTCTAGTCTGGCCGTTTTCTAATAAATACATACATACGTACATACATGCATACATACATGCATACATACATACATACATACATACATACATAAAATCCGATCTATGTAATGAATACAACCATTTTTTTTGATTACCCGAAGTTTATTTGTGTTGTTCTCTTATTCTAATTATAAATTATATAAGTAAACAAATTAATCATTCATTAGGTGAAGCTGTACACTTGAATTTATCATCGCATCATCATATGCAGTGTGGTGAATTATTATTACACATCATTGCCTATGGGCTATTTTAGTCATTTAAATAACACGAATTGTCTTGATTATTGAATAATGACAATGAATTCTAATATTACACCACACAGTTATGTAGTTACTTCCTTTTAATTCCCTTTGTCAGCGCAGTCTTGTTTATGTTATTGACTGTTATGAAAATTGACTAGGCTGCATAAAAAATCCTTGAACAACAACAGGACAAAAATATAGATGACTAGACAATATTTTTTTTTTATGACACTAGACACTTCTTTATCAAGACAGTGGCATAATACAGTGAAATAAAATGTTCTTAAGTCATATCAACACACTTGTTTGCGCGTGGGAAAAATTTACCCCCATGGCGGTTTTAGGTATACAGCGACCTCTGGCGGTTCTAGTTTTAAAAATGTTTTTCTTTTTAATAATCTGTATACTAGTTATTAAATATTTACATAATCTCGTAAAAAAAAAAAATCTATATTTTCCTAAATGGGTTATACGCAACATTTATCTTTAAGATTTATCTTATCATACTGATGATGATTGAAAACTGTTGTTCCCAAAGCTGGATTCATGATATGGTCTCATTCAATTTGCTTTTTCAATTTGCTTTAATTATACATGGCATGTGCAAGTAACCTTTACATTGCTAGTATTTAATTATTACATTTTACCAGTGAATCATTCTTTCTTGGGTGTTTTCAAGATGATGTTGTACAGCAACACGTGACTCTCCTAATGCAGATGATGACGTTGCTGTGGCTCCCCCTTGTGACTAAATATGAAAATCGCTCTTTCACTGCAATATTTTAGTCCATTGCGAGCTGATATGTGGACACTTTATTTATTTATTTATTTATTTATTTATTTCAACATTACTCTTCTTCGACGAAAACAGTTGTGCTGCTTATTGAAATCTGCTTATTGAATACGTGGATGTGTTTTTCCATCAGGATTTTTTTTGATGAAACATTGAAATAAACATGAAATGGAAAATGGAAATGTGAATTGCAATTACTTAAAAGTGAATTCATTTTTATTCTTTTATATTTTTATTAGTCATTTTGCGCATTTACAATGTAAAACGGATTATTTCCAATTTACTAACATTACACTTTTATTTTTTTTTCTTCTACTGCCATCGTGTGCTGAAAAAAGATGAAGTGCATATAAAAACCATTTCTTGGCAGGACTTGAGAATTATAAAAACCTGTCTAGAGGCTACTTTTAACCTGTAAAAAAAAACAAAATAAAAACATAAACTGTAAAATAAACATAAAAAGAAAATGCATATCAATCAAGCAGAAATTATTATTATTATTATTATTATTATTATTATTGTTGTTGTTGTTGTTGTCACTGTTATTATTATTTAGCACCGTTTCATTCAGTGAATAATTAAACAACATCTGATTTTATAGCTCCATTTTCAGTCCCTGATATTTCTGCTTACAACTAACATAACTAGAATACAAATTTATTTTATGGTACTTTTCTTTCTTTTATTAATTGTATCTGGTCATATTCAGTCTACTCTGAAGATGTGATTTAGTGCATTAATCATAGAATATACAGTATGCAGCAAAACATTCAACAGAATTTCTTTATTTTATTTTATTTTTTTTTATTTGTATTGTAACAGTCGCATATAATTGTATATTTAGGCACATTGTTTATGCATTGCATTAAAAAAAAACAGTTGCTAGGAAACAAAAGCTGTATCAGTGTCCTCATTACAGGACAGAAATGATCCAAAATTAGGATCAGTGATATATCCGTATCTTACATGAGCATTTATTCATCAAGCAAATGCTTTTGTCAAAATTAATAAAATATATACATGCAGTATCATATCACAACTAGGACTGAACAACACACCTTTTCCATCTTAATTTGCTACAAGTGCAATAAAGCTGATTTCAACTGCTTCAGCATGAGAAGGCACTATAGACATGGAGAAGATCATGTGATCTCAGCTTTGGAGAAACACTGTGATCAATTCTGACCATCAACATAATCTGATACTGGTGTTAAATATATATTTAAAAAAACAGTGAATACAGTGGTTAGAGAAACACTGCTGTGGTGAAACTTCTTACAAAAAGCATATGATACTTTCTGACAATCACTGGCTACAATCACACAAAATCAAAACTGTCAAACTAACACTATGCTAAACAGAGTAACAGGAATGACATGTAACCCTAATAAAATTATATTTGAAAGTGTTTGATAAACATGTTTCTTGGTTCTAAAACAATGAAGTTTTACAGCTCAACACAGATTAATTTCTCACTTTCATTGGACTGATTTTAGAGGCTCATAAATGCAGAAACATGTTTATGGTGTTGTAGCTGCAGTTGAAATGTTGTTGATGTCAGAGTGATTGACACTGGTGGGCGGGTCTTATGTTATTAAAGTGAACTCGTCCCCTCCTCATCATTCACTACATCCATCCTCTCCACCCAGCAGCAACACATTGACAATCGCTGATCATTCAGTCGCTCTTCTGTGGAATCTGAAGGAAAATACAGAGACTATGAATAATTAAAAACAGAGAAGATGCACTTTTGTGGATTTTGTTATATATGAGATACAAACTAAACAAATAATGACATGCTTTTACAATGAGAAAATCATTTAATGCAGATTGTCAGCAGCACATGTTGTTCATTTGATAGGATCAAAGCACTTTTCTTAAATTTTTGTGAACTCAGTAATGCTTCTATGAACATATGCAAACTGAAATTTAAAGTTTAACTGGATATTTTACACTTCTACATATTGAATCTTTGTAGCATTAAAATCATTTCTCTCAGGACAGTCACTCTTTAATTCACTTACAGTCATTTGTTTGAAATTTGAATGAATAAACTGAATGAAACTAAATCACACACATCAGATCATGATATTGTTAAGTTAAAGATATTCAGCACAAACAACTGAATCTCAACATTATTTTCATTCATCACTGATTTTCCCTCACTTCATTTGTGAAAGCAGCAGCACATAGAAACAGAGAAATTAAGAGATTTTAACAAGTCAGTTAAGTTTCATTAAGGATGTCAATATCAGAGGGAGACCAGAGACAATTAATAACAGAGCACACTGTATTTTTAAGAGAACTGCACTCACACATTACCTGGATGTGCTCTTATGTTAATTAACTCTCAACATTTAAAAAATGCCATAAATCAACTATAAAGAAAATAAATGTCTGTCTGAAAGCTGCATGTGCAGGCGATGTCTCATGTCGCCCATCAGCACATTGCGAGCCCTAGTCAGCTGATTATATTGACTATGACAGGATCTGCCACTGTACTAATAGTGTGACAGTAATAACTATAATATTTTAGAAAAAAAATACATGTTTTAATACACATTCAATATTTATAAATACAGGTAAATAATTTGTACTTAGTCGGTGTATTAATTTCCAGCACATGGAAACAAAAAAATTATGAAATTTTAACAAGTCAGTAAAGTTTCATTAAGGATGTGTGTGTGTTTGTTTACACATGTACATGCAGTAGTGGTTCTGGTTTATTTGGTGTCCTACACTGTAAAAAACAATTTGTTGAGTCAATATAATTTGTAACCTGGCTGCCTTAAAATTTTAAGTTCAGTCAACTCACAAAAAGTTTATTCAACTTGAAATGTTAAATTACACTAAGTGACAACTTAGATATTTGAGTTGAATCAACTTAAATTTTTAAGGCAGCTGGGTTACTTACCCATCTGTTAAGTTTAACAAACACAAATATCTTTGTTACTTAGTACAACTTAACATTAGGAGCTTAAAATTTTAAGGCAGCAGGGTAACAAATTATTTTAAGCTGACTCAACAAATTTTTTTACAGTGTATGCAAAATAAGACACGTCACTCCCAAAAGGTGTAAAGATACAATATTACATACATTTTATACACTTTTATTGTATAACTTTCTAAACACTTATCTCAAATAACTATTAAATAATAAAAATAAAATAAATAATAATAATAATAATAATAAATACCAACATCGTGAAATATGTACATTTACCATGTAACAATGGATCCTTAATTTCTTTACAATTTAAATGTTATTTTCTTGATCAGTCATGGAAGTCTGATGGTTAATCGCTTCTAGCTAGGCTCTTCCATAAACACTGTGTAGAAATTTTTAGGCTGTAACTTGATTTTTGGCAGCTTTGTCACTATATGTGGTTATATGACAATATAGACAAATGGAGTGATTTTTTTAATTGCATGCTTGAATAAAGTGATTCTTGTTGATTTTTATTTTCATCTATATTTTAAGGCTCACCCTGTCTTTGGCAACGAACCTGTGTGCCCCGTAAGGATTGTTGTTCCCGGTGTATTCTGGGTGGTGTAGTCGACAATACAATTTATTATTTATTTTATTGTTGTTATTATTATTATTATTATTATTATTATTATTATTATTATTTTTTGTACCTTTACTCTATCTGTGGCCTGTAGCATGAAGCCGGTTTTCGGTTTTTACCCAGGTAAGTTCACATTTAGTTAGAGCAAACTCTAAGTTTTCAGGCTCAAGAAGGTGGATTAGTTTTCAGCAGGTTTCTTCACCGTAGTAATTTACGCTACAAATCTACCCTGCTCCGGAGGAGGTTTTATTCTAGGTTAAAGATCGCAAACCCACACTAGACCAATCAGCTGTGAGCAAAGTCACATATATCTGATGCAATGAAGCCACTCCCCTGTATCTCCAGCTCCAAATTAAAACAGTTTTCAGTCAAAGAATTTTAGATATAAAATTGCCCGACTTTTGCTTATTTTTTTATATTTATATTATAGTAATTGTAATTGATATTGTAATTCATATAACATATTCATATACACTGCTGCTCAAAAGTTTGGAATCAGTATGACTTGTAAAGTTTTTTTAAAGAAGTATCTTATGCTCATCAAGGCTGCATTTATTTGATCAAAAATACAGAAAAAAACAGTAATATTGCAAAATGTTATTACAATATCATTTTTTATATACTTTAAAATATAATTTATTCCTGTGATGCAAAGCTCAATTTTTTTCAGCTGTTACTCTAGTCTTACTGTGACCAGATACTGTCTTCAGATTCTTCAGTTTTTTTGGAACCTGTGATTCTTTTTTTCAGGATTGTTTGATGAATAACAAGTTAAAAAGAACAGCATTTATTCAAAATATAAATCTTTGTAAATCTACACTATCACTATTTATTAATTTAACACATCCTTGGTGAATAAAAGGATTTAATTTCTTACTGACCCCAAACTTTTGAACAGTAGTGTATATTGTTAGAAAACCTTTCTATTTTAAAGAAATGCTGTTCTTTTTAACTTTTTATCCAGAAAAAAAAAAAATATATATATATATATTATAGGTTCCAAAATATTAAGCAACACAATTGTTTCCAACATTGATAATAAATCAGCATATTAGAATGCTTTCTGAAAGATCATGTGACACTTAAGACTGGTAAAATTCAGCTTTGCATCACAGGAATAAATTATATTTTAAAGTGTATTATAATAAAAGCCATTATTTTATATAGTAATAACATTTTGCAATATTACTGTTTTTTCTGTATTTTTGATCAAATAAATGCAGCCTTGATAAGCATAAGAGTCTTCTTCAAAAAACATTATAAGTCTTATTGATCCCAAACTTTTGAGCGACAGTGTAATTATTATATCAAGTGGCAATTAATTTTAAGCTTCGTATTTAAATTAAATTAAATTAAATTAAATTAAATACAGATAGCTTTAACATATCCAACTTTTATAATGACTAAACCAATGTTTCCTTTTGAGCTCTGTGTAAAACTATAAATAATTAATTTCAATTGATTCCTTTTCATAGTCATATATTTTCTGTTTATTCCTGCCTTGTAATTGCATTTAAATGTATAACATTTTTAAAACGGACATCTTTTAATCTTCAGCCGAAAAGTGAATTGCGGCAACTCTGGCTAGAAGTGAATTCAAAGGACGCTTTGCTGACGCTCTCCATGTTCCGTGTGACTGGCTGTTTGGTGCACGTGTCACACTTTCAGGTTCACGCGCTCCAGAGTTAAATCACAAACTCTGAGTTGATGAAAAACGTTTATATCGAGCTTTGTGAGCACGGTGAACCTACACTAAACCAGGTTGGCTTTATTGGGTTTTGTCAACTCAAAACTTACTCTGCATCTCTGAGTTTGTTCATCTCACTTCGTGCTACAGGCCACAGATTACTTTTGCCACAAAAGCAACAGGCAGGTGAGTTTTAATGAAGTTCCAAACATAGGTTTGGGAGGAGCCTAATCATTCAGTCCTGTCAATCATCATTAAGAGCCTATATAAGCAGCTCTCATTGCACCGTCTCAGCCTCAGTTCTTCAATAAAAATAAATAAATAAATAAATGAATAAATAAATGAATAAATTAATTAATTAATTAATTAATTAATTAAAATAAAATAAAAATTAAAAAAGACTTCCGGAAGTGCAGTTGTCGGACAGTGCACGTTGCATGTCTGAAGCCAGACCCTATGGAAGTTCGCCACCCCTGGCATAGTCTATCAGCCTCAGCTGGTTAGATGTTGTAACTACACAGACATCTTCCATTGAAGGCCACCCGAACAAATGTGTGGATTTTGATGAAGTGAAGGCATATGCAAACAACATATAAATTGCTAGTATTTAATTATTAAATTTTACAGGGAATCATTATATTCATAATGCTTTCAGGATGACGGTGTACAGCAATGTGACTCTCCTTATACAGATAACCCTATTTCTAGCACATTTTGCACATTTAATGTTTCATTTTTATTTTCTTCTACTGCCACCGTGTGCTGAAAATAAAGTGCATATAAAAGCCTTTTCTTAGCAGCACTTGAGAATCACAATACAAGCCTATCTAGATGCTATAAACTGTAAAAAAGTTAACTGTAAAATAATAAAAAAAAAGTGATATATAAATCGACTACAAAACATTATTATTATTATTATTATTATTATCATCATTGTTATTATTATCATTGTTATTAATTTAATGCTGTTTCATTCACTGCAAAAAGCCAAATCACACACATCATGATCATGTTATTGATGTAAAGTTAAAGATATTCAGCACAAAAAGCAGATTATCACCATTCTTTTCCTCCTTCAGTGTTTTTTCGCTCACTTCATCTGGGACAGAAGGGCCTAGATCTAGAGAAATACAAAGACATCCATTAGGTGAAGTGTGTGCATGTGAACAACAGTTTAAAATTGCTACATAAACATTGTTCAGATGCTGTTTTATCAGTTTGCAATTAAGACAGATTACATTTTTGTTATTTACATAGTGCTGACATAAAACTTGAATTAAATTCTCACTGAGGTGAGGCAACAAATTTAACATCAAAAAAGAAGAACTTTGATTATTTTTATATTGACTCGAGCAACTCACTTCTGATAATAACAATGTATGTCCTATTTGTATTCCCTTCACTGCTGTGGATCTTCAGTTTATAATGTCCTTTATGGATAGTTGCAGTGTTCTGGATGGTCAGATTTCTAGTCTCTTGTTGTGTTCTTTTGTACATATTAGCCAATAGGTGGCGTAGTATGTAGTATGTGTAAGTGGGTACTAGGTGGAAGCGAGACGTCGGACTCGTCCTTTTTTTCTGTTCTGCATGCGCTGTATCGTTATACTGCTTCATCTAGTTAATTAAAGGATTCTTTATGTGAGAACGCCTCTTCATTGTTTCTCGCTAAGGATTTAACATCTCTTTGTTCAGCTTCAGAGTGTCTCCGAATGTCCTATCAGGAACATAATATGACTTTTCGTCCTCTGTTTTGATTTGATGTAGGGAATTTTCATCTCCAAACATCCATTTCATCTCATCAACTGTCTGTACTTTAGTAAGACCAGTCTTCATAGTGAAAGGATGTCTCATTTTCACTGACAAATACACCACTTCATATCACAGCAGCACAGAAACTGAGAAATGAGGAAAATATAACAAATTAGTAAACTTTCATTAAGGACGTGTGTATGTATGTGTGTGTGTCTGTATATACATGTACATGTAGTAGTGGTTCTGGCATATTTGGTGCACTAGACAAAATAATCTTATCGCCCCCAAAAGGTACAAAACCACAAGATTACATACTCTAATAGACTTTTATTGTGCAACTTTATAAGCACTTAGTTCAAATAAGTATTAAATAATAAATACTGGCTGACTAAAATTGAAAATGCTACATAATGAAATTTGTACATGGAATTATTTGACATCACAAGGATAGATTCTTAATGTCTTTACAATTTAAAGGTGCACAATGTTTTATCATTGGTCAATCATGGAAATCTGATGGTTGACAGCTTCTAGAAACAATAAAGCCATAAGAGAAGAGAATTCTGAAACTAGATCATGTAGGGGGAGAGCCGAGCCAATTAACAAGAGAACACCAAGCGGCAACCTCCCGGTCTCCCTCTTGAAGCCAACACGGAAGTGACTAAAACTGCAATTCATCGACTGGCCGCTAGAGACTGGCTGCAAAAGGGAATCAATCCCATAGACTCCCCATGTTAAAATGCCCAACTTCACAGCAGAAAAAAAATGTTTACAGCCTGGTTCAAAAAGTGGTTTGGTCTATGTAGCTAATTTTGCCCTTCATGTCAACTGTGAGGGGGGTGAATTGTTTTATAACTCATCCATTTAATTTATATTAAGCCTTAAAGTTCTGCATAATTTAGGGCGTACCCACTTAAGTGACAGGTGGATTGCCGCTGCTGTCACCACCATCACGATAGGCAGGTGTGGTTTCAGAAACCAGCTCCACCCACGTCCCGTCTATTTGCCCATTTTCGATTATCCGGGAGTGACGTGCACTGACGTGATCCCAAGATGGTGACGGCGGACTCCCGCCCACAATGAGCCTCAAAAATCAGAAACCTACGGGTGACGTCACGGACACTACGTCCATGTTTTTTTTACAGTCTATGGAGAACACACTGTATATTTGAGAGCACACATCCAGTTTTGTGAAAGAGTGAAGGAAATCTGCCTACGAACAAAGAGATTTGCATTTACTTGAGTGTGCTCTCATGTTAATGCACTCCCGACAAAGTTACACACTATAATTGTGTTTTTTAATTAAATATTTACATGTTATTGTTATTAGTAATTATTATTATTATATAACTGTAATACAAATAACTTTATAATAATAGAATTGTATAACTGGTTAGGCCTATATTTTTATATTTAATGTTATATATGCTTATTTTCCCTTTTAATTTGTGTCTCTCCTTACCTAATTGTATTGTTATATGATACAATATTTTGCAAATACTGTTAATGTTAATGTTAATTATGCCAATAAAATTGTATGATTGTAATTACGCCAGTATTTGATGATGAATGAGCTTATTGTGTTTTCATCTACAAATAAAACAAATGCGCATGATTCCTCAACGTAGCGCTATAGTGTTTATAAGTATTATTATATTATAATTTTTTTTTACAAAAAACGCTGACAAAACCACACTGAAGACTGGAATGATCTGCAGAAACTCTGAAGGGACTTTGAGCTGAATTCATTTCGGAAAAAAAAAGAATGAAGAAGAATGTGATCATTATTACATTAACTGGAGTGACTCACCTTTGACAAAAACAATGAACGTTTCGCGTAAGATTATTTTGCCTTTTCTGATCTCTAGAGTGTAGAGTCCAGTGTGTGCAGTTCTGGTGTTTGTGATGGTCAGTGAGCCTGTCTCATTCTCCAGCTCCAGTCTGTCTCTGAATATCCCATCATGACCATCAGTAATCTCACCATCAGTGGTCTCTCCTTCTTTTTTAGCTACGAGGTCTCCTCTAAACTGCCAATATATTTTATCACCTATCTGTATTTCTTTATTAGGCTTCAGAGTGACAGGCTCTCCCTCCATCACTGCTATTGTCTTCTCTTCATGTGTGAGAACAGTGCATAGAAAGATAGAAATACACAAATGCCATTAGATCAAGTATGCGTGTGTCACCACCGTGGTCTCTGTGGCTCCCTCTAACCGCTGTCAGCGGGAACCCTCACCGGAGTTCTAACTCACTCCATATCCCACAATACCGTACCTGGGGCCCTCACTTCCGGGTCACTCGTAGCGCTTCCTCTCTGGCGGCCATTTTAGGCCGCCGGCTGGAGATGCTCACTGCGAAGTTTGGTTAGTCTGACTATCACTCTGAGCGTTTTCATTTCTAGTGTTTTTCCGTTGCCGATTGGACTGTGTTTCTCGTGTTTGATTTATTGCTGCCTGCCCCGATCTTCTGCTTGGACTATCGATTACTCTCTGGATTTTCCCCATTGCTCTGTTTGCTGGTGATTAACTCTGCCTGTCTGACTACGAGTTTGTCAATAAACATGTCGCAAATGGATCCCACGCCTCCCGAGCAGTCACTGACCGCACAACAGCGTGCATGTGAACATCAGAGTTAAAATTTCGACACAGATCATGCAGATGCCGTTTTATCAGTGATGAGGTATACATCGCTGTAAACTTTATAGTTACCTACACAATTTGTATATGATATCAATAAAACATGTCGTCAGATAACATTTGTAAGGATCATTATTGCCACTTCTATAGACATTGGCGTGTATTTTGCAAACTATAAATGCATTGTTTTACAAGGACTTATGTGTATTTAAATGTCTGGAACCTAAAATAAGCATTATATGGTTGAAAACACGGAATAGTTGCAATAATATAACAAGCGCTCAGCGCGTCTGATCTGACTCAGTGCCAGCCAAAGCGCCAAAGCAGATTTGAATTCAGCAGTTGATCACGTGACGCGCTGAACATTCGAATCACACTGGTGTGATCGTATGCTTCAGGGACCAGCCAAGGATAATCCCACCGGTGTGATCGTGAAAGGGTTAAAGTAGAAATGTTGACTGAAAATCATACTACTCTACAAAACCACAATAAAGCTCAGTGTTTTTGTCTTGCTGAATCAACTGTAATACTTACCCAATTGATTTAGTTGTTTAGAGAATTTGCGGCGATAGTAAATCACACCAGCAGTTGCAGCTGCAGACACCAGCAGAACAACAACAACAATCCCTGCTACAGCACCTGGAGACAAACCTGGAACTGGAGCAGCTAAAGAGAGACAGTCATTAGTGTAAATGTGTGTCAGATCTATAACAACACTAGAAACATCATAATCTGAGTGAATATCTGATATTGTAATGATAAAGAGATAATAACAATGAATGTCTAATTATCTTTAATACCAGTGATGTTTGGTTCATAAACAAAGTGTTATTTTGAACTGGTTCTTTCAAATGAACCTGTCAAACCAGTCAAACGATTGAACTGAATCGTTCTAAACAGTTTGTTTCTTGAGTCAGTACTTATCCACAAGTTACTTTGGGTGTGACTGACAGTCACTCTGATTTGAAATATACTTAAATGTACCATTACAGTGGTTTGAGTAAAGAATTGGTTGTAAAAGTTTTCAGTTCAGTAAACAGTACACTGAACTGCTTCTTGTAAAAACATAAAATCATTTTTTATTTTATGTTATTTGTTTTTATCCAGTTCACTGAAACAAAGTGTCCAAAAAAAAAAAAAAACAGGTTCATGGAAAAGACCCAGACATACTATCACTTTTTAACAAACATTTTAAACATCAGCATGTGATCTTATTCCTAAATGACCATGATTCGCCCGTGTCGATTAAACTTTTAACGAAATCACACCAGAATATTCAAATATGTGCTGGTGCTGCTGCTGACCCAGAGAAAGCAGATGTCACGTTTATGAAACAGCTTTAAAAACACTCAACCATTTTCAACCATGTGTGTAAAATACATGGGGGGTGTATTTTAATAAACAACCACTTTTAACAAAATGTAAATTTGTCCCTCACACTTTTTCTAAGTATGTTCACGTAAAGGTTTTCATGAGGCAAAGTGTATGTATAAACCTAGATTTAAAATTCAAAGAACCAGTATTATCTATACACTATGTCACCTGATTTTTTACATGGTACATGGTAATTGGAAAGTAAATTGTCATGTGGTATCCGAACTGTTGCACAATGATGAATAACTTCTTTTTAAACTCTTATTTCTTTTGATGAATAATTAGCAATGATAGCAATTAAAATATTAGCTACCTGTACAAATGCATATATTTTCATAACTCTTTTAAAAACAATATTCACCTCTAAATTATACACTATTTATTTTGATATAAAATAATAAAAAAGGAAAAGAAAACATATTGTATATTATTTTTTTAAGTAATGCAGCATATAAGTTAAAAATACAGCAAACTAAAGCTATCTGATGTTAAACAAACAAACAAATAAATAAAACACATTTATTGCTAGAGTTTCACCACTAGATGTCTACATTTCTTACAATTCCCAACCCTAGAAATTAGTGTGAATGTGTCTGATCTATAACAAAACTGATAAACAATCATTATTATAAAAGACTTGAGTTACTCACCACTGATGGTAACAGTATATTTCTTGTATAAAGTCTGTTTGTTGCTGCTGATCTCCACTGCATAAAGTCCAGAGTCTGTGGTTCTGGTGTTTGTGATGGTCAGAGATCCAGTCTGATGATCCAGCTCCAGTCTGTCTCTGAATCTCTCATCATAATATAATGGTGAGCTCTTGGCCTCTATATCAACTTTAGCTATGAGTTTTCCTTCATCTCCAAACCTCCAAACTATCAGCTCATCTCCATATAGTTGAGGAACATCAGTCTGAAGAGTGACTGGATTTCCCTCCATCAATGACATGCTCTTCATTTCAGCTTTAGATGTAGACTCTAAAAGAAATTCAGACAGATTAAACATATTAAACACTGTTACTGGCACTAGAATAGAAGGTTTACAGTTGATCAGTTCATCTTAGTTATATAGCTTACGGTGATTTTGTTTTCGCATTCAAACACACAGTATCTCTGCGACATGACAACAACAATTGTCTAGCAGGTGTTAGACATGCACAAACAGATACATTACAATAGAAAGGAAAAGTAATGCTTTGAAAAGCATAAACAAAAAGAAACTTTAAAAAATCTAAACATTAACAATACATATTCTCACCATAGACAGTAACACTGAATTGTCCTTTCAATGTCCCAGTGCTGTGCCTGATCTGTAGTTTATAGAGTCCAGAGTGTTTGATTCTCATGTTCTTGATGGTGAGAGATCCAGTCTGATCCAGCAGCAGTCTGTCTCTGAATATGTCAGTGTGATTGGGATATGTGATGTCCTTTCCATTAGTTTGAGCAATGACTGGGTCTTCAAACCTCCACTCTATCAAATAAAAATTCTTTATTTGAGTAGGATCAGGGTTTAGAGTGACAGAACCTCCCTCCATCACTGACACTGACTTCACCTCATACTGATCAGCACCAAACACACCTGCAGAACAAACAACAACAGTAACGGGGGAATAAACTCATAAAACAGCTGGTAACGAACAGATAACTAGTCTTATAAACACAATTTGCTTAAAGGCCCCTATAGGTTAGCAGTTTGGTTCAGGGAGTCTACTAAAATAGGATTACAGTACTTAATGTTAAAAAACTATTTTTTTCTGATAGTTTACATTGTTGCAGCACCTGTTAGATTTACTGTACCACATCAGTTCAAGCTTGAATTCCACAGTGACAAGAAGCGCAAGCTGACCAACCCAAAACCACCTTTGCTAGCATGACTGCACCTTGTGCAGGACGTGTCACACTGGAAATTCTTTATTTTATTTCTCTCTTACACTTCAGATATAATATTACACATGTGTCATTTCTTTACATAATGTTGAGCTAAATCATCATCTTAGAATTATAAGTTTAAGTTAATTTGAGTTATTCACATATTCTTATTCAGTGTCAAATTTACATTACGTTTCTTTTGTAAGCGGTGTACATTTTGGGCATTTTTTTAGAAAACAAAAATGGTTCTCTCTGCAGAAGTGTATGGAATGAAAAAACTCTTAAGCTCAATATCTCAAAAGTGCTCAGAATGCAGATAGAACCTTATAATTCTAAGGTGACAAAATGTCTGTTAACACTGACAATGTTGAGAACACAACAAGAATTTAAGGCTGCAGTTGAGGCCTAGTGGTCAGAGAGTTGGACTTGTAATCCAAATGTCATGGATTCAAGTCTTGGTACTGGCAGGAATTGCAGGTGGAGGGAGTGAATCTACATCACTCTCTTTCACCTTCAATACCACATCTGAGGTGAGCCCCTTGAGCAAGGCACCAGATCACCAACTGCTCCCCGGGCGCCACAGCAAAAATGGCTGCCCACCGCCCCGGGTATGTGTTCATGGTGTGTGTGTGTTTGTTTATTACTCACTGCTGTTTAAATGGTTTAAATGCAGAGCACACATTCTGAGTATGGCTACACATCATGCCACTTTAACTGCTGAGAAATAATTTTAAAAATACACATTGATTCAATACATTTTTCTTGGCTCTATATCTGTGACGCAGTCATGGAAGAATCCGGAGACGTGGGATCCATTTGCAACAACTTTATCTTAGACACAAACGAAATCGGCAGGCTTAGGTCAACAACAGCGGACAGGTGTGGTGTAGGCAAAGCAAAAGGGGTAGTCAGAGTCCGTGCAAAAGGTCGGGGCTGGCGGCGATCAAAGGGGTTAGTCCAATGGAATAGCGAGGGTCAATGAAAGGCAGGCAGCAAAGATTCACACACACGGTAAGAGGTCCGGTTGGCAACGGGTAAGCAGTCCGATAGAGAAACGCTCAGGATTGATAGCATGACTAACAAAACTTTGCGGGGAACTAGCCAGCGCAGGGCGCTGAAATGGCCGACAAACAGGAAGTGAACCGGAGGGACCCGGAACCGGAAGTAGCCCCAGGTACGGGATTGTGGGAAATGTAGTGACTAGAACTCCGGTGAGGGTTCCCGCTGGCTGGGAACGGAGGGAGCCACAGAGAACGTCCTTGTGACAATATCTTCCTGTAAATGAGGGGAGCCAAAGTAGCCAGCAGACAGGCAATATCCAAATGTGTTAAATGGGGAATTAGCTATGTGACAGAAATAATTGCAGGATGGCAAACAAGGCATTTCAGGCAGGTGTTTTCTGCTGGAGAGATTCACTCACATCCTAAAAGACAATACAATTCTACAAGGTTGTTTCAAACAGCACCAGCTACAAAGGATAGAAGTACAGAAGAAGTGAATATCCTTAAATATTCCACTAAGTTGGAAATACAGTTGGGAATACAGGGGTTGGACAATGAAACTGTTGGGCCTCCTTTTGCGGCCAATACAGCATAATTTTCGTCTTGGAAATGACAAAGTCCTGCACAGTAACCAAAGGGTTTTTGAGCCATTCTCACTGTCACTATACGTGATGCTGGTGTAGAAAAAAAAATGTTTCCTCACTTGCTCCTCCAAAACACCCCAAAGTGGCTCAATAACATTCAGATCTGGTGACTGCGCAGTCTTGGTTACACTAGTGTGAAATATAAATCAAATGCTAAGTTTTAATCAGTGTGCGGTTATTGGACAAATAGCAATATAAGTTGTCTACTATTGAGGACCAATCTTGCACAAACAAACTAATAAATGTAATATTAAGAAAATAAATAAACAAATATAAATCAAGCATCTGAATCCAGCTACTTCCTTCCTCACAGCATTGTCATCAAGCCCAGAATAATCACCAGCGTTGTCAGATTCTAGGTTTATAACACCCAGTGGATGGTAGATTTCTGCACTAATGTCAGTTTATTTTGTAATCACAGAGAAAATCTTGACTCTGCAATAGCTGAAATTATGTAGGTTATGTTTCCCCAAAAAAAAAATCACTTCTATGAAGTACAGAACAGTCCACACTGTGAGCTTGACACAGTGTCTACACTGGAGGCGACAAAGTGACCATTGCAAATCATCTGAACATTGTGTGAGCACGTCATAAATGGGACACAGTAGTAGTTTACTGTCTGCGTGCCGGGCTGCATCCAGTCGTAGACAGCATCACTGATTATAATGGGTTCTACTGTTTTTTTGTCACGCCACTCGCGTCCGGTGTCAGAGGCACACATATGCGCACAATCAAGATTTTAAAATATAGTGTATTGCTTATTGGAAACTCCTCTACCTTAATACAGGATTTATTACAGTGTATGATCACCTGTACATCTCCTCCATCATACAGGATTTACATATCACATGTAATAGTAATTATGCTATCCATAATTTATATTGGCACATACTATTTGTACTTCAGTATATTTGTACATTAACAGTATGCAGTAACAACATAAGGCCTCATTGCATAAACTTGCATAAATATGAGTAAATTCAAAGTAACCTGCATGTAAAACAGACCCTCCTGAAAACTCTCCTTCGGATGCACAAACGCTAGTGGGCGTAACGATGCACCACGAGCCGGTTGAATATTGATTTAAATATGTGACGATTCAAATAGGCTGAGACGCTAAACAGCTCTGCTTTGTTTACAGCAGTAACCAAGGAAATGCTTTATCGCTGTTGTTCCATAAGTGCCACCTGCTGCTAGAGAGTAAACTTGCATCTCATTTAATCCCTCTGCTGATTTTGTCTTGTGCAGATATTTTTATGTAGTTACAGTTATAGTCACACTGGTGTAATTCGAACGTTCAGCACGTCACGTGATCAACCGCTGAATTCAAATCTGCTTTGGCGCTTTAGCTGGTGCTGAGCCAGATCGGACGCGCTGAGCGCTTGTCATATAATCGCAACTATTCATGTTTTCAACCATATAATTCTTATTTTAGGTTCCAGACATTTAAAAAAAAAAAAAAACTCACTCAGGAGGCTCAGCTAGAAAATTTTAAACTCACGTGTGAAAGGGTTAAAATGCAGTGGTTGCCTCTTATTTTTAAATAGAAAGCAAAGCCAAAGCCTTAGCTTGTATACATTAAAATATATATATTTTTAAATTTGTGTTATTATTTTGAAGTTTGTTTTTAAAATGTCAACTTAGTTTTATTATATTTCACAAAGAAATACTAATAAAATATAGTGATAAAATCGTATTGTGAAACAAAAATCGTATAGCATTGTGAGTTGAGTGAATCGTTACATAAACATCAGTTTTGATAGTTAAATCGTGTGTATGGTAATGAAATCCAATCATTCGTAAATGGGGTAAATAGGTTTGGCTCCAGTATATTTCATGCAAAAAAAGACTAATAAGCTATATGACTAACAATAAATATTAAATTAACGTGTCCATCAAAACATTTTAGCTAGCTGAAAAATGCCAGGTGCTCTTCTGAAAATGGCTAGCTGGTGATGTCAGAGAATGCTTTGGTAGCACAGCATTGTTTTAGTGTAGCATTTGTCCCACCTCTCCTCTACTGATTGGATGACTGGGTAAAAAGTGACAGTGACCCAAAGTTGAAGAGTTATCAACTCAAAATAATAAAATATCAAAACTAAAACAAGCAAACAACAACAACAACAAAAAGAAAGATGGAGAAAAATAACTATGATGGCAGTGCATCAAAATTCAGCATCATCAGTTTGCCAAAAAGGTAAGGTAAGGAGCAGGTTTACATTTCTTTCCTACCAACTAACATTTTGAAAATACTAACATTTTCATAAATTCGAAAGTTCACGTCAGAACTGCTTAATGAACAATTTGCATAAAAATTTGCCAACTTTTCCAGTTGATCACATCTCATAGCAAACTGATCAAACTGAAACTGATTGCTAATTTGTTCTGACATTTCTGTGTGAGCTCTTAACCAATGATTCAGTAAAGTAAAAGTAAAAAGAAATAAATGAATAAAGAAATCTAGAAATAAATACTTGTGGGAATAAATAAATATTAAAATTAGAAATGAACACATAAATAAATAAATCTTTAGCTGGTCCTAACTAGCTCCTGCTCAGGACCAGCTTAAACCAGCAATAAACAACTGACAATGAGGATGAGCTTGCGACTAAATCTTGTTGGATCTGCTCAAACTGTCAGTCAAACCTCATAACTCCACCCGCTCTATCGTGACGGAATGAACGAAGTCTTGCAAGGGTAAATAAAGATCTTGTTGTTTGAATAAGTAAAGTGTTTTGTTTTTTTTCCCGCAAGAAACACTGTGTCTATAAAGGCTCATATTTCATATATTTGAGGTCTGAGATGTGTGGGACTGGAGAGAGAGAGAGAGCTATAGCCATCTAGTCTATAGCCAATGCACTTAAAGTGCATATTGCAGGTTAAAAATGTTTTTCAAATAAACATATATCCTTGTATAAAAATACCATATCAATCGTTAATGCAGGATATGAAAATGTTTTACGAGACGCAAGGGCACAATTTTAGAAGAAAAAGTGACGATTTCCTTGACCGTTCTCAAAAAGCGCTTTTTTTTTAACATCGCGTCATATGACGTCACGAGAGGGAGTCGTTTGCTGTGGTCTATTGGTTTTCAGTAGGAGCGGTCTTGAGTCAGTGTGTTTTCTGTAGTTATTTCCTTATTTCAATTGATTATCGTCATGGTAAATTATTGTGTTTTTGGAGGTTGCACAAACTCCAACCTGTCAGGACAATTAGTCCACAGGTTTGCTAACAAGAAAAAGGACGGCGTTATTTTCCGTGCCTGCGTGCGTTTGTGCAGCTGAAGAGACGCGCCTTTACTAATGGATTTGCTTTGAAAAACGCGGTGGTGTGTAGCGTTCAATTTACACCGGAGGATTATTGTCCCGGCGATATGATGGAGTTCAACATGGGATGCCGAAGCAGCTCGGAGCTGGTGCGGTTCGTTCGGTGCACACAGCGCCTTCACCGGGTCCGCCGTCAGCCTGTGGTTCGTCCGGATCCGTCAGAGATGCAGCTCGACAAAACGTGAACTGTGCACCGTAAGTCTTGTTTTATTATTATTATTTATTAGTATTCTTATAACATGTATTAACTACCAAATCAGTGGACATAATTATTTAATGATGAGACGCAACTAGATGTGTATACGTTGTTGTATAGCACCGCGGCTAGCTTGTAAGTATTAGGAATATAATAAAACCGTGTAAAAATGTTACCATTTGAGAAGGCAAAACTGGTAAGTTAACCTCAGTTTGTTAATATTGTAATCATCAGGTCTAGTTACAGCTTAGTGACATTGTTTGCACAACTAATTGGTAATTTATTCTCATGTGGTGTGTTTATAAGGCTTTGGGAGACATTGCAAGACATGGGGGTGTGTGAAGATCTGAAGCAGTAGAGGCCAGCTGTTATTAACCACCTCTGGACTTCAGCTTTCACGCCTAATGGAGATGCAGATGTGATGGAGGCCAAGTGGAAAAGCATGGTCAGCAATGAATGATAGTGGAATACTGCAGGTCACGAAAGGCTCTACGAGAACGCAACACTTTCTTGTCTTCCTCTACACCTGCTCCCCTTTCCAGATCCCTCCAGAGGATCAACAAGATGAAGCTGTTGGCGTGTATCAAGCACAGCATACACAATTTAACATGTTAACAACACATTAGTGTGATACCCACACTGAAAGATTGTTAAATGTTTTTAAATGGGTCAGATGGTATATTTTTGATTCAGTAGTATATGTTTGGTACATCTACATTTGTTATACGTGTGTGTGTGTGTGTATATACATATATATAAAAACAGTTGCAATGTTGTGTTTTGAGTTTGATTTAGTGCTGTATAAATAAAGCCGAATTGAATTAACCATAAGTGCAGATCTGCTTGATATTTATGTGATGTAAATTTCTTAAACAAGTTTTTATACAGTAAGACAATTTGTGATTGTGATTATTGTTTATTGATTGTCACCAAAATGGGGCCATTCAAAACCTTTATAAAGTCACTCTTCCTCTGTAAACTGTCTACTCATGACTGACACAACACATGAAGGTAAGGGTTTCTCACACAAGAATATAATGAAACACAAACGTGTTTATCTCCCTCTCTCTCTTTGATGAGAAACCGCCATATCACGTCACGTTACTGTCGGATATTAACGAGTTTGACGCGCTTGATTAACGATTATTAGTTTCTGTTACAGGTAAGTAGTATGAATACTTGTAGATGAGCAATATTAGCTTTGCTTTAGCCTGATTATATATCGTTTGCTAACGTGTGTAACGTTATATCTAAGCTAACACTGGTCTCTTCCCTGTTCTCCTCACACCACAACTCAATTCGTCTCATCTGACCGTTGTTCTGTCTAATCCTGGCCTGTCCCTGCTCTCTTGGACACATAGCAGACTCATAATTGTATGTGTGGTCCGTCATACGAGTGTAAATAAACATTTAAAATTTCCTCCGCGTCCGAACGATCATTGTGATCCATTGTTTTTCTATTGTTTACATTGACCGCACTCCCTCTCGTGACGTCACTTCCGGTTTTGGCGATTTTCAGATGCGGAACTAAAATTCTCTCACAAAAATGACTCCAGAAGCCTTAATATCGTGTTTTAAAGTATAGTTTCAAGAAAATCTAGCTCCTACATTATTTTTCTATACATCAACTCACTGGGGTCGCTAACCTGGAATATGCACTTTAAATAGCCTGTGCATACAGTAGCATTACATCTCAAAATGAGATTTTGGCCAAATGTTTTTACAAAAAAAAAAAAACTTGCACCCATATAGCTACAACAAACTTTGTAACCTGTTGATGAAAACGTAATGTGATGCCGCTATTTTAACGATGGACAAAATGCGCATTTGCACACACTCACTGGTCAAAAATCCTGTAACTGTGTTTGAGTTTGACACAAAGCGACTGAGTGACCCTCATCATCTAAAAAAAAAAAATATATATATATATATATTATATATATATATTTGCTGATACACTTAATTTATTAACATTTACCCATAGTATACGGCAGGGCTGGACTGGGACAAAAAATTGGCCCTGGCATTTTTTGGTTCAGGTGGCCCACCTCAACATATATACCTAAACTAAAAGGTCAAAGTGTCATTTCCAAATAATAAAAATAAGTATGCAACTGTGTACAACATATATGTTAAGACCTCCTCAAAGAATGCAGCCTTTATAAGAATAAGAGAGGAAGGCAAAGCACAAGTTAATAAATTATGATTTTTTTTTTTAACACATTGATTACAGTACTGGTATCTTTAATATTGAAAGTTAAGTATTTGAATCATGGGCGGCGCAGAGTGATAAACAGACAAGGTGTGTGTTTATCAATAGATTGTTATAATATCTGCATCTGTGCGGTTCATTGTCATAAAAGGAGCAATCGGTTCCCCATCTACAGTAGTCAACATTTGAAGTGGATCAAAACCTTTCATCAAAGTTGTCCTAAAACCAAAACAATAATTCGCTCTTGTCTTAGGACAACTTTGATTAACTTTTTTAGATCCACTTCAAATGTTGACTACTGTACTGTAGTTTTCTCTGTGTTCACCCCTCCACAGCTTCTTCTGAAAATTCCAATATTATGCATATTCCAGTGCATGTGGAAATAGGGTTGTACTAGAAATGCAAACCGTAATTTTGTGTATTATATATATATATATATATATATATATATATATATATATATATATATATATATATACAGTACTGTGCAAAAGTCTTAGGCCACTAGTACTTTTCCATGAACTTTTCAGCACCACTGTTTCGCTTTGGTCTGTACATTCTGAGAGGTGAAGCGATATTTTAACACAGGCGAAGCAAGATCCTTTATCACTCTGTAGTGCTTTGTGATGGGCCGCTGTCCCTGGCGGGGTGGGGGGAAATGTACCGGCCCAAAAGTGCGTCGGCCCACCGGGAAAATGCCCGGTTTGCCAGATTACCAGTCCAGCACTGGTATACGGTCGCTTTGTTCATGTTTACACTGTTAATATGCAGGTATTCTCTAGCTAACTCATCTTAATCTAGTATTCTATACTCTCCGCTCATTTTTACATGCATACACTTAGTAAAACATGGTTTTAATTAATGTTTTCGTAAGTAAAAAAAAAAATAATTACAGAATCAGATGACAGTGAAATCTTTAGTGTTGGGTTCGAGTCCACCTAAGTCGAGTCCGAGTCGAGTCCGAGTCTTTTACCAATCGAGTCGGACTCAAGTCCGAGTTCAAAATGGCCCGAGTCGGACTCAAGTCCGAGTCCCAAAGGGCCGAGTCCGAGTCGAGTCCGTCCGAGTCCAAGGAAACACTACTGTTTGTCAGTATCTTAACATTGTTTAAATCCAGGGGTGCCCAAACTCGGTCCTGGAGGGAGGTGTCCTACAGATTTTAGCTCCAACCCCAATTAAACACACCTGAACCAGCTAAGACAGAAGTTATGGCTGATCTATGTAATGTGACATATTTCAGAGTGAAACAGGTTTTAGAATGTGAAAAATTATAGGGCGGGACTTGACTTTATTCATCAATGTAGTAAATGTATAAATTCAAGGGTGGGGGTAAAGGAGTAGGTATCTTGATGAATGGGACCTTAAGAGCAGAAAATGCACCTCTTTTATTTCTGATTGTGGCTGTGTGTGTTTTGGGTTGTATATGACTTTTTTTTTCTTCTTGAATGAAAATGAGGCTTTGAGGGATAAACCTAGTCTTTACAATGGTACACACTGTGTATAAGCCCTACCTATACTTTCCATAAGTCACAGCAAACTCACACCTGTTTTATTTTTGAATGCATTTATAGTTACATTAATTACAATAAATTACATTATATAAGGAATAATTGATGATATGCCATTTAATTATTAGAAATTCATGCACACCCAAGATGGTTTTCGACCCATAAAAACTGTTGCTGCAA
>VONZ01002333.1:0-56048 GCA_012976165.1 Labeo catla
TAGCTGTGGTCATCGCATCACTATTTTATTTTCAGAGTTCTGTATTTTGTGTTGTGTTGCAGTAAAATTAGCAACAGGTAGTGGCAGTAACTCACTGAGTACAACCATTTCACGTCATATTTGCTCCCCCCATAGTCCAAAATATGTATAAAACGATGTGGATTTTTTAAATAACGTTAATGTTTAATGGGTTTTCTACTATGCTTCAGTAAGAGACAACTTTTAAGTTTTATTAAGCCATATAAGTCTTAATGACCAGGGTTCCCTTTAAAACCCTTTTTGCACAAAGAACAAAAATAAAGTGCCAGGTTAGCATAGGTGTATCTGTAAGTGTGATTTTTTTTACACTACTCCTAATTAAATCCTCTGGGGGGGAATGTGCAGGTGACTTTTTGAAGAAAGCTCCACTTTGTAAACCTCTCATTACACTCAGAATACTGCAGTATTATTTTCACATTTGATTTGCATATGACGTTTCAGGTCTTTCGGATAAGTAAAACTCTTTTCACACTGAAGACACTTGTAAGGCTTCTCTCCAGTGTGAACTCTCATATGAATTTGAAGGTTTCCTTTAACAGTGAAACCTTTTCCACACTCTTGGCAGGTGAACGGCTTTTCTCCAGTGTGAACTTTTATGTGATTTTCAAGGTTTGATTTGCTTTTACAAGTCTTTCCACAAAAATGGCACATGAAAGGCTTGTCCCCGATGTGAATTACTACATGCTTTTTAAGGTGATTACTGTCCGTGAAAGTCTTTCCACACTCGTGACACGTTAAACTGTTCTCTCTTAAATGAATCCTCATGTGGTAATTAAGCGTTTCTTTACGTCCAAAACTCTTTCCACACTGATCACAGATGAACGGCTTCTCGCCGGTGTGAATTTTCATGTGAGTATTAAGATTCCCCTTTCGTGAGAAGCCATTCCCGCACACTTTGCAGGTGTAAGGACTCTCTCCAGTGTGAACTCTCATGTGGGAATCGAGGGTTTCTTTACGTCTGAAACTCTTTCCGCACTGTTCGCACGTGAACGGCTGCTCTCCGGTGTGAATTCTCATGTGAGTCTTAAGATTTCCTTTATGCGAGAAGCTCTTTCCACACAGTTTGCAGGTGAACGGATTCTCTCCAGTGTGATCTCTCATGTGGGCATTAAGGGTTGCTTTATACTTGAAACTTGCTCCACACTGAGCACACACGAACGGCTTCTCTTCAGTGTGAATCTTCATGTGATTCTTGTGGCTTACTTTATGAACAAAACGCTTTCCACAGTGATGGCATGAGTAAGGCTTCTCTCCAGAGTGAACTCTCATGTGAGTATTAAGGTTTTTTTTGAACCGGAATCTCCTTCCACACTGATGACATTTAAAATGGGTCTCTTCTGAGTGGACCCTCATGTGGGAATTAAGGATTTCTTTACATCTGAAACTCTTTCCACACTGACCACATAAAAACGGTTTCTCTCCAGTGTGAATTGTCATGTGAATCTTAAGACTTTCTTTTCGTGAGAAACTTCTTCCACACAGTTTGCAGGTGAAAGGCTTCTCTCCAGTGTGACTTCTAATGTGGACTTTAAGGTTCGCTTTTTGAGTGAAACGTTTTCCACACTGTGGGCAGATAAAAGAATGTTCAGATTTGGTCGTCTTAAACTTTTTTAGTGAGGAAATCTTATCAGTCTGTGTAGATTTTTCTCCAGTCAAGAAATTATGTTTCTGGTCTTCCTCTTCCATTTCATTCAATTCGTCACTCTCCTCTTTAGGTGCCATCAGGTCTAAAGTAAAAGAAAAAAAGAAGCATTACAAATTTTTTAGACACAACAAACATAAGCAGCCAAGCAGACCTTTATTCGGGTTCCCACACAGCAGGATTTAACTTCAAATTCAAAAGAGACCTTTCAGGGCTTTCCAAGGTCTAATACCCTCAAATTCAAGGACTTAATATGGGGACATTTCAGAAGGGTAAGGAGCAAGGTTTGTTATTGACCCACCTTGTAAGATACATTTTTAAAGTTTTCATGTGTCAAACACAACTATACAAAAAGCTTTTGCATTTATTTTTGCCCACGACAGTGATCTGATATTCTATTTGTCATATTTCTGTTTCGCATAAAACTGAAGAACAGTCAGCTCTGCACCTGGCCAAGTGATGGTCTTTTGGATCTCTGGCAAGACATTCTTACTTAATCTTAATTAATATAAATAAATAGCTCCCAACATAGTGCAATGACCGTATCCCATATCAAAACTCAAAACATTTAATTTCCATATCTAAAATGTATATATTTTATAGTCACCCTTGTGCAGATTGATCATAAACACTGATATAGGCTTGCCATCAGCGGCCATCACAAAACTTAACATCTTGCACAGTTTTATCACTGGTAGAATGCAAAATGTTTCAATCCAAGCATTTCAGTCAGATGTATTTTATGCAATATTTCAAACATTTAACCCACGGGAGAAAAATCAACCCTTCGCAACAGTTTAAAATCAGCCCAATTCCGTGCAACAAAAAAAAAAAAAAAAGTGGTTTGGCAACCCTGCATCCAACACAAGCTGCAGGAATCAGATTTAACTGATCATGGGTCCAGACAAGACAATCATGCTGAAGTATTTGCTGCTCAGCAAATAATGTGCTAATTTCTGATCTTGTAAGATGTGCTTCCTTTATACAAAGTGCATGTGATCGCAAAATTGAAAGTGAAAGTGAACAGCCGCTAATTCAATAGAGATTTAAATACTTTGCATACCATAGCAGCTCCTTGATGTGTGAAAATTATATTCAATATTATAATGACTGCATAAGCAGGTGGTAATGGACCGAAATTCAGCGGTAGTGGGATCAAGAAAACAGTCCTGCATAGGGCTTTAATATAAAAACGCAAACAATGAATGATGACTGTAGCAAAAGCTGAATCCCGGGTATTTTGGGCAATAGAAATCCTGGCCCGACGCATTTTTTAGGTCCAAAATGAGGACATGTCTGGGGAAAAGAGGATGGAAGGTCACCATAACTAACGTAAATCAAGCAGGCTAGAATGCATAGGCCACAAAGTGTCTGCTAAATAACTCATTAGCGGACTGGAATAATATGGAATTTTTTCTAGAAAACTCCACAATCTTCAAAGATCACAACATTTTCTTGGAAAGACAGAGAATTATGTTGCCATTTGTAGACTGGCATAAACACGGTTTAGGTCTTACCTAGCCAATCGTTACCACCTTGTGTGAATTAAGAGATGTCTTATCAAACACAAGTATGGAGTGCAACATTGTACACTGTAGCCAATCACAGACATATCTGTTGATTTCTTGAATGCAATGGCCAATCAGAGGCGTTTTAGTCAGAATTCACTGACCACTCAAAAGTTTTTAAGTGCAGTTTTGGGGCCTAGTGAATCATCTCATAACTAAGTGCAGACACAATGTAAAAAAGAAATGTATTGTGCAGTTTAACGCTTTGCGTGCTTTCTAGGCTATAATCCATTCAGAATTTGTATGAAAGTTGTTTTTCAGACATATACAATCCTCAAAAAATATATGTGAGTGCAGCCTCTGTGATTTAATTTTGGAACTGGTCCTGATCTACTTCTGTATTACTTCTTTTAATTTAATGCATGACATGTTGTAATAATGAATGCCCAACTCTAAAGTAGGATCTTCTAAGGTGCACTTGTGCTGCCTTCACATGCGATTGGATTTATCGTAAATATGAGTCTCCTAGTTGGAAAGTCATATTTACAACTCTGAGATAACTTTTATACCTAAGTTTCTGAATGGGCCAGAAACTTTAAACATGGCAGAGAGGTGAAACATAACTGCATTAACTGCATTAACTGCTAAGTGTTATCTAGTTTTCCCCACACATCTACATTGTTTTCTCTTGCAGTTAGAGTCAGGTATAAGTGCATATGTATATAACTTTGATGTATATTGTATTTGCTGAACACAGCAAACAAATAGCATTTATTCGACCAAAATGTAGGTATTGTCAGCCAGCTAAATAGTTTTAAGAAGGATCATGTGAGTGAGTTCAGCTTTCAAAATGGAAACCAACCTGTTTGTTCCTCAGTATCTTCTTGTTTCACAGTAAACACTTCAATCTTCATGTCTTCACTTTCCTCTTTAATAAACGCCATCTTTACAATAGGCGCGTGGATCTCAGTCACTTCACCAGGAATTTTTCTGTGTTTGGAAACAGTGTCATGTTTAAGATGAGAATGAATAGTCACATACTAACTATTCATGTTAAAGTCATACTGTTTATAGACATGACAAGCCTACACAGGGTGTATCTCTCTCTCACACACACACACACACACATCTTAACTATACCACATTACTGAATTTACTCCCAGATATGAACACACATGTAAATATAATATTAAAAAAATCTGTATATTTATGCTGTATACAGATTGAGAAAGTGAAAATATTAAAATACATAGCAAATGTTTAAAGATATTTGTTAAATACATTGTTCATATGTTCTCTTTTCATATTTTTGTCAGAATTTTGTGTTAGGGTTTAAGAAATTAGAGTTTTTAATTATTATAAGTATTAATACAAGTATATTATATAGAACCACCAGTAATAATAATAATAATAATAATACGGTCCTCATTTCTCAATTAATAGGTAATAACAGGTGAGATTACACGTATTTGGACACTATTTGGACATTATTTGTGAAGTGAAAAAAAAAGTATAGAATAGAATACCTCAAATTATATTTCGTTACGGATGATTTAAATCTGCCATTTATTCGTTTGCATATTTAATAAATGTTTCAAGAAAACTTTAGGAATTGGTTTGTAATAGTTATAATTACAGGTATTTGTTTTCTTGTTACTTGCATTAACCAGAGGGTGTCATCAGCGAGCGTGATTTGAGCGCTTTGAAACAGTGAATCATTCAACCAAAGAAACAAAACGAACTAAACATTATACTCCGTTTCAAATATGAGTAATTGCAGGTGCCCGAGTTCGTGTTTACGGTAAACTCATTCACGATATAGAGAACGAAACGAAGCTCAACATTTCTGCTACTCTTCATTAATATTAAATAAACCATTACGGTGTTCATTCAAACATTCAAACATTCAATAATTCATAATTAGTTTTGTTTTCACAATGTTACAACTCCTGAACAATTTACACTGATGTAAATACTTTAAATGCATTGTATGTATAAAAACAAACCTTTCTTCAGTCCAATCACAGATGTAGCACGCGGCGCAGCCTTATGACGTCATATCCCCAAACCAAATTAAAAGACCCTCAGAGATTGCTCAGTTTAGTTTCTCTCTTGCTCAAATGTTTATATTCAGCGAGATATATTCAAAGATATACAAAAGATTTTGATTTTGAATAAATGCTGTTCTTTCTAACTTCTATTCATTAAGTTATCCTGAAAAATAATCCCTTTCTCTATCTACTTTTTAAATCGTTCAAGTTCACGTTTATTTATGAAGCACATTTAAAAGCAACAAGCGTTGTACCAAAGTGCTGTACAATACATAAGCATAATTAAACAATATAAAAAGCAATAAAAAAATGAATAAAAACAGAAAGAAGCAATTGGTTACAAGAGCGGAGAGATCTCGACACAGAATATGGTTTAAGGAGATCAGCAATATAATGGCAATATACGTGCAAAATACAAATAAAACAACTTCTACTACTGCTGCTATTACCAGTATGATATTAAATATAAGGAACGGTGTAGTATACTGTATGTGATACATGTAATTAAATGTAATAACTTTCTCTAGCCGTCAGATCATTTTGTTACATTTATTTATTTATTTAATATTGTCTCGGAATTTGAAACATAATGGGGTGGTTTCCCGGAACAAGATTAAATTAAGACAGGAGTAGGCCTTAATCTAGAATAGTTAATCATGTTTTAAAAAATGGCTTTCTGAAACACAGATTAAGTACAGATTACTAACACCTGGACTATGGAGTCCTCAACTAAAATACACTCGATTAATTTAATACCACCTGTGCAAATCAGGATTAGCTGGATTGATGTTGCCTATAAAACATGGAATGAACCAAGAAAAGGTTAAAATTGTATGTAACTGAGAAGCAAATCCAAGAAAAACAATAGCAGCAGAAAAAGCACTGCAATCAAAAAACAAACAAATTAATTAATTAATTAACACACAAACAAGTGTTTGAACAAGAGAAAGCTTTTTAAAAGCAAGCAATGTAATCTGCACACAACAGGTGTCAAAATATAAAATTAGGAATGTCTAGGAATCGCTTTGTAATGAATTCTTGCATAAATTATTGCAATCAGCTGTTGTTGTTAGTTTTGCAACATTAGAATTGTTATTTGTTGTTAGACTTACATATTTTAACAATATCCCCATGAAAACAGTAAAGAGAAAAGAATAGCTGTTTGAGAGAGAGAGACATTGTCAGAATTATATTGGCACCCTAAAAAAATAGTACCAAAGAGCATTGGGAACATAAATCTGTATTTATTGTTTGTCTTTCTGATCTTTCTTAAAAACAAGACACAAAAGTAATTGCTCACAGGTATGAAAATATTTTTTTCTCCTAATACATTTGGCCTAGAAATTATTATGAAATTGTTAAAATCTTTGAAGATCTACTGTACATTCCCATTTACATTTACATTTTGGGACATAGAAGGTGGTGACTAAAATATATGCAGGAATATAAATATGAGGGAACACAAAGGTCAATTCCTTTATCATCATCATAATGACACAAAAAAGCCAGAGTTCTGCAAGAATGGTTCCAATCAACCGGGAAATGTTAACTTGATCTGCCTACAGTGGGTATACCAGCCCTAAACTGTCTTAAATACAATGTGAGGGAAGAAAGTTTAGTGGCACAAGACTTTCCAAGGATCACAGCTGGAGAATTGCAGAAAATAGTCTTGGAGTCATAATGAGCTATGGTTGGATCTTTCAGCAGAACAATGAATCAAAAGGACCATCAAAAATGGGACACTGAGCACAAAATGAAGGTTCTGCCATGGATGTCCCAGTTCCCTGACCTAAACCCTATAGAACACTGAAGACAAGAGAGTTTATCATGAAGTTGGGAATCTGAAGGGTCTGGAGTGAATCTGGATGAAGGAATGGGATATGAGTCATCAGGCATTATAGGATAGACCATAGCTGTTAAATTGGCCAAAGGAGGTTGCAAAAAGTATTGAATAAAAGGGTGCTATTAATTGTGGCCAATGTGTGAGAGAAAAAAAAAACTTTCATAGTGACATTTCCATTCCTTTTCATTCTACTTAAAGTAAAAGGCATTTTTTTTTTTTAAATAAAACATCAAAATAATTACCAGTGCAGATTTATTTTCACAGGCTTCTTTGTTTACATCCACCAAGGATACTAATAATTTTGATATATGAAGACTGGAAACACAATGTTAATCTGAAGTTAAACCTGGCTCCTGGTAGGTTTAATTTAAGATTCAATTTAGTCCTGAAGTAGCTCTAGTCTTCCTTCAGGAAATCAGCCTATTAAATTCCTGACTAGACTAAGTCTAAGACTATTTAAAACCATGACAAAGAAAGCAGATTACTGTTAATCTGGTTTAAAGGGCCACTTTAGTCTAGGACTAGGCTTAATCTCTGTCCGGGAAACCGCCCCAACTTATTTAAAGGTGATTTTGGTCAACTGTAATTTCTAGGTTGCTCAGGCATATTAATCATTGTTTTATTTTAGGGACAAAAATATATTTTGCAAAAACTACTAAAAACAGGAACACAGAATATCTGAAATTTTGTATGTGAATCCAGCACAGCTTTATTTTGAACACAGGGCAAACGCAGGATGAAAGGGTGAGTACAAGCGCGCAGTCTTAAGTCTGGTGAACGATGTAGACATATATAGTCTCTTTTGTCTTACAGGTGAGGATGATGGTGATGGGAATTGGAGAGCACACACCTCAGCTGTAGGAGCAACTGGTGAGTACAACAGGTAAATATCCTCAGGAACAATCAAGAAATAACAGGAATCCACATCGGGAAACAGAGAACAGGTAACAGGTAACAGAATCCTTCCTAGATTATACAGACAAGTAGTCCTTCTATAAATGAAACCAGACAATGACTGGGCTTGAAGTGTGTGCTTTTATGCAGAGCTGAAAATAAGGATGATCAATAACATGTGCAGGTGATTGCAGAGTGATTGCAGTTGAACAGAAGGAGGGCTGATGGGAAATGTAGTTCTGAAGTAAAGGTGCTGTTGACTGAAAATTGTGGCAAAACTAGTGACTGGGTTGGTGCCCTCCCAGAAGGTGCAACCTTGCACCAAAGCCGGCCCAACTGGAGAATGGAAGGGGGAGGAAACCATGACAAGATGAGTCAGAGTGGAGCTGGCAGAGCAGGAAGCCAAGGCGGAGCAGAAGAAATAACCCTCAGACAGACTGGCTTGAGACCATCTGGAGTGCCGGCTGGCTTGAGATCGACTGGAGTGCGGGCTGGTTTGTTGGCGTCTGGAGTGCTGGCTGGCTTGAGATGTTTGAGATCGTCTGAAATGCTGGCTTCTGGAAGATGAGCGTCTGGAATGTCGGCTGAGAGACTGGCTGATTTCTGCAAAGTTAAACAACCAAAAAGACAGACAATTGTAGGCCTACCTCCATGGCCAAGATGAGAGAACATTGATCGGCCTCCGTAGTCATGATGAAGGGGCTTTGATCGGCCTTCATGACGAGGGGACGTAGATTGGTAACTTGTTGCCTACTTTGATGCACATCCATATATTTCCTCAAACTTCTTCTCAGACCCCATTGTTCTTAGTATGTGAAGCATGCCATCAATTACCTTGTAGGATGTGGAGTCGTCCAAACTTTCCCCTTGCAGGGAATCTGATGCTAGAGTAGTGACTTGGAACACTGGTGTGGTGATTTCCAGGCAGAATAAGACCAGACATCTTAGCTTTGCCTTAAGCCAGGTTAGGTGGATCAATTTCACTGATTTCATCAAAATACTCTGAAGGGCTTTCAGTGCTCTTTCTCTTCAAGCCCATTAGGTATCCAAGAGTTTTCTGAGCTCTACAACATGCTGTTCAGGATGCAAAGATTGATACCATTTCACTAAGGCAGCATGGCACTTTGGAGAGCTAGTGAAAAAGTATGCAGCTTCTCCACAAGGTTGAACAATGTTACAAAAGATTCATACAGTACACTTTACAGTGCACAAAGAGAGCCTTCTCATTGGCCGTGTGCTGTCTCACAGAGGCAAACGGGACACGACTAATTGAGAATTAATGCCATGGGCCAAATTTAGTACTAAAATACTAAAACAGAACACTTAAAAAAAAAAAAAAAAAAAAAACACGTCTTGGAAAAGTGTACTTACCTAGTGAGACCAAAAGGGCAGATGCTTGTGAGAGATTTTACAAGATTTCCCAAATTCACAGTCTGGTTGAATTTCTGGTTGTTTGTGAATGGAATCTGATAGTGTGTGTTGTGCTGTCTTAGTCACATCGCTGCACTCCACCCATTATAGGGACCTAATGGTTAGAGTCAGACTTGTAACTTACAGGTTAAATTCTCACCACTGGCAGGAAATGTAGGTTGTGGTCTTTCACATTTTGAAAAATCTGATAAGATTTTAATCTTTTAGAGCGGGCCAGTCTTAAAGGCACAATATGTACTTTTTGCCGCTAGAGGTCACATTTTCAAAACAATAACAAAGGTGAAGCATGATGACACTATGAAAGAGAGTGAAACGATGGGAGATGTTGTTTTCCATCCAGAGATGTATTGAATTCACAACTCATGTTCACGGAGATAATGAATTAATTTTCTATTACCTGTACATTTGATCACACTATTTTATGTCATCGTAATAAATTAGCTGCAAGGAACGTGAAATTTAATACTATATTAACCTGTTACTGATATGTGACTATTTGTCAAATGATTTGCTGGGCTAATGCTGCACAGTTTTACATGTTTAAAACAATCATACTAGTTGAACAAACCCACAGTATTTGCAAGTATTGGCTCAATGTTTTTGGGCAACACATACTGTATTTAATTACACTGCCATAGAGTTTCATTCGCCAGACTAAGAAATCCATTTGCCACATAATTCTATGTTCTAACAAGTACTGATAAAAAGCTAGTGCATATATGTTTTCACAGTTACTAGGCTTTTTATCAGCAGGCTCACTATATGCATATTTTGCATATCATTCTTTAATTTCCCATGTCTTTTTTTTCTATTTAAACCTCATTATCGCTATTATACCAACCTCCTTGATTTTAAATTACACTTGTGAGTAGGCTTTGTTAAAGATTAATTTACACTTAACACAGGGGAGACTAAAAATAATTTAAGTTTTGATTAATTGTGCAGCCTCATTTATTTTAATTTAACATTTAATTTCATGATTATTATTAATTAACCTTCGTTTGGAAAGCCCTGATATAAATTGTATGCAAGGACCAAATGATTTCTCACTCCTGCCATAGAACATTTGTCCTAAGCATTCCACTTCTGCAATGAAATGTATTTTGCATTACTGAAAACATTTACACCTAGATTTATTATTATTATTATTTTAATATAGCAAACAACACATTATATATGACATAGTTGTTACTGTTGGAAACTCAGAAGCAAAGACCAGGAGACTCTGTGTATCTTCAGTAGTGTTCTTTATTAAGAAAAATGTGCTGTTGGTCACTGCTGTCACCAAGTCTAACTAGGGATCTGTACTCTTTTACATTTGTAGTTTTACAAATGTACTTACACAGTGAAGAAATTAACAATGCAGATAATTATTTGAGACACAGATTGTTGACTTTTCTCACAGCAACTGCTGCCTCATCCATAACACCACTAGTAATGGCATCACTAGTGCTAAATGAAAAAATGTCCATCAGTTTACCCACCACTCCGACGATTCTTCCACCAGCACTGTTGTGAACTTCTCCACCAGTGCTGGGTCCAGTGGAACTTAGCAGATGACCAAAACACAATTATCTAAGTAAATATTAGATTTCTGAGGGTGGAAACCTCTAATGCGCATCTTATGCATATCAGACTCACCAAAGAAAAACATCTGTTTGGCCCAGATTCTCTAGCGATTTGAAAGTAGCTTTGATTTCACAGACGTGCATGATTTCTTGTGCCATTTTAAACTGCTGAGCCATTTAAAACTCTTTCTACAGAAAGAACAAGAATAGGGTCTTACATTCACATGACTTTTCACGTGTATCTTTAAGTATGACGACAAAGTAAATTTTTTAGTACACAGATCACATTTAAACTGTCTTTCTCCAGAGTGAACGTGCAAATAATTCTTGAAATGGCTCCTTTTAGTAAATTTCTTGTCACACTCTGAATGCTGTGTTTTCTTTTTAGCATGAGTTTGCAAATGACATTTCAGTTCTCTATGATATGTGAAACTCTTCTTACATTTAAGACACGTGTAAGGCTTCTCTCCGGTGTGAAGCCTCATGTGAACCTCACGGTTTCCTTTGAGCGCGAAACGCTTTCCACACTGAGGGCAGGCGAAAGGCTTCTCTCCAGTGTGAACTCTTATGTGAACCTCAAGGTTTGTTTTGTTTTTGCAAGTCTTTCCACAGTAATGGCACATGAGGCGCTTCTCTCCCAAATGAATCTGTACATGATTCTTGAGATGCTTCCTGTCGGTGAAATCCTTTCCACACTGATGACATATAAAATGGTGCTCTCTTGAGTGAATCCTCATGTGGTGATTAAGAGTTACTGTAAATCTGAAACTCTTTCCACACTGACCGCACACGAACGGCTTTTCTCCGGTGTGAATTCTCATGTGGGCATTAAGGGTTCCTTTATGCTTAAAACTAGTTTCACACTGAGGGCAAGTGAAAGGCCTCTCTCCAGTGTGAACTCTCATGTGGCTTTTAAGACTTGCGTTTCGAATGAAACCTTTTCCGCACTCCTGGCAGGTGAAAGGGTTTTCTCCAGTGTGAATTCTCATATGGACTTTAAGGCTTCCTTTCTGAGTGAAGCTTTTTCCACACTGTTGGCAAAAGAATGGGCTTTCTCTTGTGTGAATTCTCATGTGGACTGTCAGGTTTCCTTTTCTGTTGAAACTTTTTCCACACTGCTGGCAGGAATAAGGGTTCTCTCCAGTGTGAACTCTCATATGAACTTTAAGACTTACTTTTTGAGTGAAACTCTTTCCACACTGCTGGCACGTGTAAGGTTTCTCTCCAGTGTGAACTCTCATGTGGACTCTAAGGTTTCTACTTTGATTAAAAATCTTTCCACACTGTTGGCAGGTGAAAATACCTTTAGTTGCTGTCTTTTTAGCTTTTTTGCTTGACAAAGTCTTTTCAGTCTCAAAGCAACTAAAAGCTATTTCTTCAGCCATGAAATCATGTTTCCCATCTTTATCTTCCTTTCCATTCAGTTCTTGATTCTCCTCTTTCAGCGCCATCAGGTCTAAAATGAAAACAACAACAAATAATCTGGTTAATGGCAGAAAGCAACAGACATCTAAACAATTAGAGATGTAAAGCTTCAAAAGCAACAACAATATGCTAGTAGATCCTATTCACAATAAGCTACTCCCAGAACCTCTTCTCCATATTGTTGACTCTTAGCTTTTTTTTTTAGAACATCTCCCAAACACTTTCAAGCTAACAATTATCAAAGCCCTAATTAAAATAAAAACATAATTTGTCACAAAAGACTGAGACTGTATTCACCAAGAATTCTATTTTATCTTATTAAGATACATTGCTTCTGCATTTCTGAATTAGGAGCATTTAGCCTTAAGATTTCTTGTGAATATGCTATAGACCAGTGGTTCCCAACCACATTCCTGGAGGCCCACCAACACTGAACATTTTGCATCTTGGGTCTTGGGAGTCTCTACTTATGAGCTGATGATCTGAATCAGGTGTGTTTGATTAAAGGAGAAGTCCACTTCCAGAACAAAAATGTACAGATAATGTACTCACCCCCTTGTCATCCAAGATGTCTTTCTTTCTTCAGTCGCAAAGAAATTTCAGCATTTTTCTCCATATAATGGACTGATATGGTGCCCCGAGTTTGAACTTCCAAAATGCAGTTTAAATGCGGCTTCAAACGATCACAAATGCGGTTGTAAACGATCCCAGCTGAGGAAGAAGGGTCGTATCTAGTGAAACGATCGGTTATTTTCATTAAAATAATACAATTTAAATACTTTTTAATCTCAAACACTCGTCTTGTCTTTCTGTCCCTGAACTCTGTGTATTCTGGCTCAAGACAGTTAGATTATGTCAAAAAACTCCAATCGTATTTTCTCCCTCAACTTCAAAAGTGATTTCAAAATCATCCTACATCACTGCAGAAGTACCAACACAGTCTTTGCAAAGTGAACATGCAAAGAAGATCAAACACCCTTAACAAAAAAGGTAAAACAGTGATATAGGACGATTTTGAAGTTGAGGGAGAACATGAGATGGGAGTTTTGCGACATAGCCTAACTGTATTGAACCGGACCAGACAGAGTAAAAAGTATATAAATTGTATTTTTTTTATGAAAATAACCAATCGTTTCACTAGATAAGACCCTTCTTCCTCGGCTGGGATCGTTTACAACCGCATTTGTGATCGTTTGAAGCTGCATTTAAACTGCATTTTGGAAGTTCAAACTCGGGGCACCATATCAGTCCATTATATGGAGAAAAATCCTGAATTGTTTTCCTCAAAAAACTATTTCTTTACGACTGAAGAATGAAAGACATCTTGGATGACAAGGGGGTGAGTACATTATCTGTAAATTTTTGTTCTTGAAGTGGAACCACTGGTATAGACCAATCTAAGATTTGCCATTTGAGTCTGTGCTTACCAAAGCTTATTTTTTTGACAACCTAGACCATGACATTCTCTGGGCCACAGTCAGTTTTGTTTGCTCACCAAAGCCCTCGAATTGAAGAAACAATACAGACAGCATGCTGCAATTCTACCAAACTGTCAACGGCTGAAATGTTATTTCATTAATCATCTACTGTTTTTGACATATGACTCACTCACTGTTTGTTCTAATCATTATTTACTGCTATTTACAGCATTTTTGATATGTTAAAATAATAATATTTTGTAAAGTGTTTTCACTCCTTTGACTTTTGTGATTCTCTGAATATCATCATCTTTCATGCATATTACACAAAAAGGGAAGAACTATAAAAAAAACAGCATTCATTGCATTTCTTTATAAAACGAAGCATTTACAGATGAGACTCACTGAAACTCAAATATATCTACTTAGTAAACTATATCTACTTAGTAAAGGGCACACGGGTGTTTTAATCAGTTTATCTGGGAACAAAGTTGCATTTACAAGACACTGTTTTGATACAGCAAGAACTTTTGTTAATGAGAGAGAAAAAAATAACACTTGTAGCCAACGAACACAGTTTACGGGTTGCTTAATGTAAAATAAACATTTTGTTAGATACTGTTTCATAATTACGTGACAGAAATGAACTTACTTTTTTTAGTTTTTAGTTCATAAAATGTTAGGTAACAAATGTTTAAATTGGAAGTAGGAACTTCTCAGCTATACTCAAAGGTAGTATTAGTGTTTTACATGAGATTGGCTGGTCATGTGATCTCAACATGTCTGTCCACATGAGGAGACCCCTCCATATAAAATAAAACCATTTTAATGTTTGCCCACTTTTGTGACATTGTCAAGTCATTAAAAAATAAATAAATAAATAAAAAGATCAAATAACTGAGTTCAGCTTTGAAAATGGAAAACAAACCTGTTTGTGTGTCAGTATCTTCATGTTTTACTCTAAATGCTTCATCAATCTTCACGTCTTCACTCTCCTCTTTAATAAACGCCATCTTTATAATGGTCAGGTGGATCTCAGGGGTTCTTCTGTGTCTTTGGGTGCTGTATCATGTTTGGGATGAGAATCACTAACAGAAAGAAGAAAAAAAAAAAAACTTTAATGAAAACATTTGCAGATTTGTTTGTAAGAGCTGGTGTCGTTTGCGGTGATTCGAGTCACTGAATCATCTTGTAAATTAACTTGTTCAGGTCACTCTGAGTTTCTCTCATCCCTGCTTGCAAAAGACTTAATTCGTGTTTACGATAATTTGAGTTACGACATAAGGACAGAAACGAGACGCACTTTTTGTTGCTCTTGCGAATGCGCTTTACTCATAAACATAACGTTCACCATGTTAGTTAAAGCGTTACAGTGTTATATTCAATAATAAGTAATTCGTTTTACAGTTCTTGTACAAATAAAATAAACGAGTTGCACTAATTTAAACACTGTTTAATAGTTAAAACACATAAAACACAAACCTTTCTTCAGCCGAACCACAACACGAACGCGGCGCAGACTTACAGCATCATATCGCCGGACCAAAATAAAAGTATTCTTCTTCTCTTTTTATTTCACTGGCGAACTGTCACGAGCACATCCCGCCACCTGCTGTTAAAAGTCCTGTTTACGCACAAAAATCACAAAAGTATATAGAAATGTACATACATAAATGGACATAAATGAAATAATGTCAGAGATACTCAGAGTTAAATTCTTGATCAAATGCATATTTAAACATGTTCTGTTCAATGATGTGTTGACAATAACTACATATGAAATGCTTGTTCAACATCTTATATGTTAAATTACTTCTAAAATAGAAAACTGTAAGGTTTGGGTGCATAAACATTTATATAATGAGTTATGGATATAAGACAAGTCCACTTGATTTAACAGTATGTGTCGTTTTTTGTTAAAACAGTAATAATGATATATTGTGTGTATTTAACAAACCAGTGAATAAAATTATATAAAATCATGTGGAAAACAATATTCATTCCGGTCATTCCGTGTCAACTCAACCAGAGGTCCCCGGCTCAAATTTTTAATTTTGCTTTTTTTTTTTTTTTTTGAAGAAAGATAGACATGTATAGTGATGAAAGTCAAAATATTAAATGTCATGGATGAATATTTACTGATTAAACCAGTATTTTGTAGAGGGAGGTCAAAATGGAAATTTTCACCTTAGATTCAGAGTCAAGTTACAGGGGGGTAAAAATGACTTCAGAAGAATAATCTTATTTTTACTCACTGATTAATAGTCCTATTAGTAAAATCTGTTGACTTTGGCAATCTTTGTTGCATTATGTGTCAATGGTGAAAACATTATGTCAATTCAAAAATGGGGAAACAGCACTTTTCAAGTTTTTCTCCAAAGTTTGCATGTCTGTAACTCAAGAAATATTAAAGATATCTTTATGCCCTTTAGATATTGGGTCTTAACAAACTTTCCTTTTAGCATTTTTATTTGTAATGCTCTATGAAATATCATTAAAATATACACATTTTCAGGGGTCAAAAACCAAATGTGGGTTAGTTTGAAAACATATGATACTTCTTTTCTTTTAAAGAGGAATGTCTGAAGAACAAACAATGTTAAAACTAGAGATGTATCTCATTTCTTTCTGTCAAGACAACTGCATTGAATATACCTGCCTGAGTGCCATAAATATTCTTTTTCCAGAATATGTGTGCCTATAACTAAAGAAGTAAGACATTGTAAGACAAAGTACTAAAGACATTGCAATACGATTTTAGATTCTAGTTGTTAATAAACTTTTCTTTTCTTTTAAAATCTTAATTTCCAAGGCCCTACATCATTCAGTCCCTGAGATATAGGGATCTCAATGAGGCTCCATGTCCAGACTGCTGAATGTTACCCATTTTCAGTGATCGGAATCCAAAAGTTGGTCACTCTGTATACAGCTGATACTTATTTTATTTAAAGAACAATGTCTACAGAAGAAATAATGCTGAAATTAGAATTGTATCTTGTTTCCCTCTATCAAAACAATTTCATAGAACATAGCTGTCTGAATGCTGAAAGTGCACTGTACTTGTCACACTGTACAATCCTAATTACTGGGTTACTGTTATCATTTGCATATTTGCACTGTAAACAGTGATGACTAGATAAACACTAAACTACATTTGGTTTTTGACCACTGAAAATGGGTAGGATAATAAATTTGGAGCTCTCAATATCTCTGGGGTTAAACCATACAGGGCCCTAAAAATGAAGATTCCAAAAGAACCAGACTCTAAAAACTTAAAAACTACTTGAGTTACCAGCACACAAATTTTGGAAAAATAATATTTATGAGACTGAAACAGGCATGTTCTATGCAATTGTTATGATAGAGGGAAACAAGATGCAATTTCAACATTATTTCTTCTTTGGACATTGTTCTTTAAATAAAATAAATATTAGCTGTATACAAAGTGACCAACATTTGGTTTCCGACCACTGATATTAGGTAATATCCAACAATCTGGACATGGAGCCTCACTGAGATCCCCATATCTGGGATTGAATAATATAGGGCCTTGAAAATTAAGATTCAAAAAGAAAAGTTCATTAAGAACTAGAATCTAAAATCATATTGTGATATTTTTAATAGTTCTTGAGTTATAGGCACGCAAACTTTGGGAAAGAAATATTTATGGCACTCAGACTGGTATGTTCAATGCAGTCTCTTGACAGATAGTTTCAACATTATTTGTTCTTCAGACATTCCTCTTTAAAAGAAAAGAAGTATCATATTTTTTCAGACTGACCCACATTTGGTTTTTTACCACTGGAATTGGGTAAATTTGAACAATTTACTCCTGAAACCATATTGAAATTCCATTATTTCTGGAACTGAACCAATCAGGGCCTTAAAAATGAAGATGCCAAAAGGAAAGTTTGTTAAGACCCAATATCTAAAAGGGCATTAAAATATCTTTAAAACTTCTTGAGTTACAGTCATGCAAACTTTATAGAAAAACTTGAAAAGTGCTGTTTCCACATTTTTGACTGGTCACCATTGACACATAATGCAACAAAGATTGCTAAAGTCAACAGATTTTACTAATATAACTAACAATCTCTGTGTAAAATAAGATAATGATGCTGCCATCTTTCTGAATTTCTGAATGTCATTTTTACCCCCCTGTAACTTGCCATTTTGACCTCCCTCTACAAAATAGTAGATTACTCAGTAAATATTCATCCATGACATTTAATATTTTGGCTTTCACCACTATACATGTCTATCTTTCTTTAGAAAAAATATTAGCAAAATCAAAAATTTGAGTTGGGCAAGTTTCTGAAATTTGGTTGACACGGAATGACCCATTTATAACTTCAAATATTGCAAACACAATTTACTTTCCATTTCACTGTCCTGTAAATACAAAAAAGTCAGCTAATGCTTCTTATTCTGGCAGTAATTCCTCCTCACAAACACAAGCATCATCCTCACTTTGACTCAGCTGGTATTTCCTACACCATCCTGTAGGCCTTTCTATCACACTCTGCTCTTAAACTCTTCATATATACAAAAAAAACCCCCTGCAAATTCTAGTAATAACACAAATAGTTTTATTTGCATCGCAAAAAGTTACTGCAGATGAAGTATTTTCAAGAACAGTCATAGCAATAGTATAAATTGTAGCTGACATATAGCTAGTAATACATAATGTCCAACTTAGTAAAGAGATGATTAATGAGAATTTCCTCCCAATCTAAAATCAACACTTTGGAAAATTAATTTAGGGTAGTAAGCAGACTGAGTATGAGCTGACTTCATTTCTTTCAAGTTTTTTTTTCTTTCTAGTTCTTTCTTTCAAACTATTTGGTTGTCCTACACTCTTTCATTCAGTGTCCAACTTTACCACAGTAATGACAACAGCCCTCACTCTTTGGTGTCTTTGGACACTGATCTAGAAGCACACCTGCCTGTTGAAACAGAGGTCCTTCCATTGGAATGGGGCAGCAGCTCGTGTGAGCCACAGACTTCTTTGTTTTTCATGAACTGTGTAGAGCTGTAGCTGAATAGTTAGGCCTGCTATGCTACTGTATTTTAATGCAGGCAATTGTGGTGGTACTTGGAGAGAGGTGGTATAAAATGTTTGAGAACCACTGCCTAAATGATGCCACTGATAATATTAATATTTATATACAGTGTTGGGGAGTAAGTAGTTACATGTAATGGAATTACGTTATAAAATTACGTAAAATAAATGAAATAAACTGTAATTAGTTACAATTACTGAGAAAAAAATATGTAATTAAATTACAGTTACCTTTGAAAATGTTAATGATTACAAAGGGGGTTACATCCCCCCCAATAACAGATTTAATTGACTTTTTTCATAAATTGCATTGACTGCTCTAAAATGAAACACCAGTGTTTCAAGGGTTTAGGACACATGCTTATTCAGTAACTGTTTTATTTCCTATTTGGGTTTGTGCATATACCTTTGTTTTTTAAGATTAATTGTTTTCTTTTTCCAAGGCATTGTTAGATGCTGGTGTTTCCTGTCAGAAGCAAACATTTGATTTCAAAACCAGTATCATAGCTATTAAACTATTTCTGATTTAAATCTGTATTTAACCTCAGAATGATCTCCAAGTAAATAAGAGGTGTTAAGTCTGAATTTGTGGTGTCTGTGATTTAAATTAAATTATTACGTGGCTCTGTGCAATGCTTGATTCTGATTGGTCAGTCGTGACATTCCAAGGTATGTTATTCCCCAATAACAACTGGTAAAAGCTAATAACACACACTCATTCGGGCAACTTAAGTCCACACTTTACACTTGATAGTTTTTGTTGGTGGAAGCTTTGCCTTTGGTTAGCTAATAAAATATTAAATCTCAATTCAATATTGTATTGTGTACAATTTCTTAATTCTGTCATCCTGGTGTCATGGACTCACTCTCTTGTTTCATACAAATGCAACTGCTGCCGTTTTGTTGTGTACACTGCAATGGATTATAAAATAACTGTAAGTACTAGTACTTAACTATTTATGTTGTGTAATAAAAGTGGTATGACTGCACTGTATCCCTTCTGTAATGTCTGTCTAGTTTAAACTTGCCAATTGCTAGAAACTGATTTCTTCATGGAATCTTTGCGTTCAAATATTTAAACTCAGATCAGTGTTTCGTGTGTAACAGTGAAGAAAAAAAATATATATATATTTTTTATTTTTTGGTGTCATTTGTTTAAATATTATATGCTGTAGTATAAGCTAAATTGTTGGAATATTAAGAGAAAAACATTGTATGTTGTTTTCAAATTAATGTATGTTTCTTATCTTGTCGGTGACGAATGATGGACCGGGTCAGAGGAAAGGGGGGCGGAGTCAAGAGAAAAGTGAAAGAGAAGAGAGTGTGAGTCAGAAAATGGTAGCATTGATGTGAAAAAGAAAGAGAATATGTACAAATAGATTAGGGTCTTTCAGAACGAAAGCCAGGTACTAATTTATAACGGTTAGGAGATGTAACAAGGACTGTCAGTTCGAAGTCCATAGTGTATATCACCTTGCTGTAAGTTCGGGTGGACAACTCGGCCTGTGTTTAGTAACCTGAACCGTTCTGTGTCGTTGGCTAAATCAGAGGACGACAACGGCAGAGCGATTATGGAAACTTTTTGTTTGGGAAAACTTTAAATCGTCAGACGGAAAAAAACGGATAGCGCTGTGAGCTTCCAGGTGACGTTCAGAGTTCCTCCGACGCCGCTGAACACATCATTGCGTTGCATTTCGTCACATCTGGCTCTTATCGTCAGACGGTAAACAAGGAGAGACCAATTCCGATTGAGGTACAAGTTTGTTCAGTTTCATTTTTGAGAACAATTGGATCTTCAGTTATGGGCCCCAACGAATACAAGCTTGCAACGGGTTTAAGGACTGTGTTGGTTTTGGGAAAGTGTCGAATTTAAAGAGACATTAACGTGACTGAATTTTATTTTCTATATCTGATTATTTTGTAAACTTTAACACCTTTCCTTAAGGTAGTTTTATTTTATTTTACTTTCTATATTTGTTTGACAATACATATCCTTTATGGAAAAAAACAGTCTTAGAGTGATTGTTTAAAACTACAGGTACTTAATTATTTGTTGAATTACTGTGAAACTTGTAGTGTAGAGGGCATGTAAGGAGGGGAGTTAACCCATTGTTGGGTCTACACCTTTTCTCATTATTTCTAGATAGGTTATAGTTCTTCAATCACAGTAGTTCATTTTTCCCCAATGTAACCTATATAGTAGGTAGGGAAACCTTAAGGATAGACCGTAAAAAGAGAAACACAGTAAGTGAAACGAACTCAGGGCGCTGTCTCTGTAATAAAGGATAAAAAAGCGCTACACGTGTCTAATTATTTACTTTTGTGGAAAGCAGCTATGTAATAATGTACATCCAGCCAGTTGTTATCGCAAAATATTTTATAATTTTATAATATATTTTATGAATATATATTTTATGAATATATCTAGATCAGTGTCCAAAGACACCATTCTAACTATGAATGCTTTCAGAATGGGTTGAGATGCTTCATGTGATGAACGTGCAGCCTTAGGGACCTGTTCAGTTCCTGCCTGTGTAGGCACTTGTTTGCCCAAAAATTGTCAGCACAAACTGTCACCCACACTCCAGGCCTCTGGAATCTCCATTTTTGGATTAGGCCAGGATTACTGGTCTTTCTCCTACAGTGGTGAACACTATCACTCTCAAGAGGTGGTTATACAACCTGAAGTGGCACATTTTCATGAAAAAAAGTTCTTCTCAGGGGAACAACCCGTGGAGATGTGGTATTGGATCATTGCTGTCCTTTGTCTAAGAGGGCCTTGACAGACAAGGCTGCATCTTCTGCATCTACATCTAAGTGTATGTGGTGAGCCACGTACCTGTGAAGGGCAGATCAGTGGGGAAGCACAATCTGGTTATTGGGTTCATTTGAGGTGTGCAGAGGCTGAACCCTCCCAGACCGTGCCTCATCATCTCTCAGTGGCCTTTGAGGCCGTACAGAAAAGGTCCATTTGAGCCTTCCAGTCAGTTGAATTTAGTGCCCTCTCTACGAAGATGGCTACTTGACTACACTCACCAATAGAATGAAAAATCTTAAACCATCTCTGTTAACAAAACGTGCCTAGAATTCGGGCCAAAACAACTCTCACATTATTCTGAGAACCCGGCCTGGATGCATGACAAAGGTCGCCACTACTCCCCTTATAGACCAAGTGGTGACTCTGCAAGCTAGTATTTTCAAGAAAGGAAACCTGGCCTGTCTCTGTTGTGGCCAGTGCACTTTTCAATCACTTTATTAAAGTATTAAAGTAGTGTAACTTATTACATACTTTTTGATTACTTTTCTAAATTTCTAATATTTTCAACTGTTAATCATTTTAAAACATTTAAACCAGGCAGAGTTAACCTTTGTAGCACTCAACACTAATTACTGTCAGACTTTCAAAATCCTTTATCACTTGAATTAAGATTATAATAAGTCATGGATAATATATTATAAAATCACCTGCCTGTTGAAACAGAAGTCCTTCCATTGGAATGGGGCAGCAGCCCGTGTGAGCCACAGAGCCATGCTCATCTTGGAGCTCAGTAATACAGGCAATGCTGAAGTGGTTTTATAACCATCTTTCTAACAGAAGAGGAACTGCCATTCCTTGATTGAGACCCCCAAGCAACACTGTGGGAGCACAGACCTCCCAGAGGTGTGCTGTCCTGGTAAACAAGCCCATTTTTATCCCAAATAAAAGTGATGATCTACACTGGGGAGAACTTACTCTTTTCTCAGCTGACCTGAAGTCCAAGGTGGGCTGGGTGATGTGGGTATCATGTCCCCGTGTAGACCCACCAAGTCTCAAGAGTGCATTAAGAAGCCAGTCAGTGAGGCATTTGAGGGTGTGATCGCCTACTTCCCTAAGAGAGGGAAGGGCGGCCTCTGCGACTTTCATGAAAGATGTGAGGAGACAGAGACAGACCCAACCTTCAGGCCTATTGGTACAAAGTAATCCTGGTTCCTGGCACATTAACATGTGTTTCAAGGTAAGGGTCCTGATTCGGTATACTCAATCCAAAATTGGTCTAAGCCCCCCACCCTTCTTGGGTACAACAAAGTAAGAGCTTAATCTTTCTTTATCTTGGCTAGGGGGACAGGCTATATTGCATTCTTCACCTGAAGGGTAGCGATTTCCACTTTCCACAAAGACACTCTCCCCTCGAACTTGGAAAACAGAATACCACTGAATTTTAGCAGGTACCTAGTAAACTGAATTGCATAGCTGGGACGAACGGCCCTGAGGAGCCAATGGGAAGATCTGGGAAGTCCAGAAAACTTACAAATGGTCTCTGTGGGACTAAATTTAACGTACATGAGGCAGGGGTCCTGCAGCGTTGTGGAGCAAGGCTCACCATGGCAGAGGACGTTGTGTCCTTCAAGACACTTGGTGAAGGGTGTGCAGCGCCAGCATTAACCCTTTGTTATAAGCTGTGGATAGGAATCTTGGACAACCTTTCTGGGTAGCGCTGTTTTGTGCGCAAAATGCACCGCTCTCTCCACCTGGGGTACCCCTGTATATCTCCTTGCTGGACCGCCATCAAGGGTGGTGAGAATGAGAAACCAGTGTATAGTGTTATGGCAAAAAGGTACCTCCATAACTTCAGATGCTCCTTGTGCACTTCCAGGAAGAAAGGAACTGGGGCGGAGCATGACTAAGTGTCACACTTGGACCCAAGAACCAGTCATCCAACTGAGAGTGCTCAGGGCAGGGTGGAGAAGACAACTCACGCCTGATGCTCTCAGCTGCCCGAGTTAGCACGGCAGCCATCTCAGATTGAGGCACATCACACAGAGTTGCCGGTTTCATCGAGTCATCCATTTTTTGAAAATGCATCCACTTTCCGATTCTGCTCTCAACAGCTCATCCTTCTAATGAGCCCCAAATGAGAAATCAAACTCGCGTTAAGACAAGCTCTAATACTCATTTGGTAACTCTACTAGAGAACTTGTGCTATGGTAGAAGTGAGAAGTCTGCACATCAGCGCACATCACCAAGACCTCATAAAAAAGGACCAGGATGGGAAGCCATTGGGGTGACTCATGGACTTTAAAAAGAACGAGAGCTGTGAGTGCAGCACGCCTGTGGTTATGTCCTCACAAAAAGGACATGAACCATCAACAAGGGCTGCTTCAGCATGGGCACAGCTCAACAGTGAATGCAGCGATCATGCCAGCCTAACGGAGAGATTTATAAACTGCAACCATGAGAAAACAGATGGAAAGTCATATTATAAACACATACAAATCCACCTGTGAAGCTCTTTTTGAGAAACTGCTGTTTTAAGAGGAAATTTGCTCTCAAAGGTCATCGCTGAAGCACCCAGGGGTACTCTCACTATATATATCTGAAGAAACCACTGCTTGTGCCATAGATCCAATAATAAAGAGATTGCGAGTTGAATGAAGTGCTGTGTCTCTGAAAGGGTGCTGCATTGGCTCCAAAGAACAGAACAAGTGAAAATTGGCTCCCAAGTGTGACCCCCTAGTGTCAGAGTGTTTAAATTTAGATGAGGTTATATAGTGTCTGTGCAAAATTTCATGTACAAAATTTCTATAATCTATTAGAACAAAATAAATACATAGTGTGGAAAATATTTTCATCTCACTGTACTGTATACTATGACCATTTCAAGTGATAACTGACCTATACAAATAAGACATATACCTCATATACTGTAGAAAGCAAAGAAAACATTTATCAACTGCAACCCCTCTGTGTTTAGTATTTATAAATCTCTTTTAAAATATAACTGAGAATGTGAATAATCAAAAAAAAAATTAATAATAATAATAATAAATATAGCTGCAAGCAGCAATTTTGGGGCCAAGCACAAAAGAGGCAGAATGAGGAGCTAAGCATGGCAAAGAGCAACAGACGGACTACAACAATGAGTAATAAAAGTCATTTTAGGATAATATCAGTTGAAATGACTGAAAAATCATAAATACAAGCACTAATAATAGAATATATTGGCTTATCACTTTTGACCAATAGGTGGCCAATAGGTTATCAAATCAATGTGGTGTGTTCAGTGTGAGCTTACAATGACACACACAAAGTTTGGTGTCATTATGTCAAAGCTTCACAGAGATACAGCCTCAGAGTCAGACTCAGAGCATCAAGTCTAAAATTTGTGGTAGCGCTGTACAAAAACAGTTCTGTCTATCGACACGAAATCCATAACTTTGTGTCAGGACAGTCTGAAGATGATTTGAGTCAAATTTGGTGAAAACTGGACCAACGGTTTAGGAGGAGTTCGAACAAGTAGGTTTTGTACATTAATCAAAATGGTAGAAAGGAAGTTCAACCAACTATGGTATAATTGGTATGTATGTTGTTGGCATGATCCAAGAGATGTTTTGGGACCAGTTTCATTACAATAGGCTAATGCAATCGGAAGTTATTAGCATTTTTAGAAATTTCATTATTAATGTTTAATGAATGGTGTATTACTTCTGACCAATAGGTGGCGCTGTTACCAAATTGAAGTGGCGTGGTCAGTGTGAGGTGACAATGGCACATACAAAGTTTGGTGTAAATATGTCAAAGCTTTGTGGAGATACAGCCTCAGATGCAGTTTGGCATCTTTCCAACAAATTTGTTGATGTGCTAAACGAAGCCGTTTCGTCTATTGACACGAAAACCATAACTTTTTGTCAGCATGGTCGGAAGATGATCCGAGTCAAATTTGGTGAAAATTGGACCAACGGTCCAGGAGGAGTTTGAAAAAGTAGTTTTTCAATATTAATCAAAATGGCGGACAGGAAGTTCATCCAATTATGGTATTATTGGTATCAGTGATCTCAGCATGATCCAAGGAATGTAACAAGACCAGTTTTATTAGAGTAGGCCAAAGTAAACTAAAGTTATTAGCATTTTTGGAAATTTCATTATTAATGTTTAATGAACGGTGTATTACTTCTGATCAATAGGTGGTGCTGTTACCAAATTGATGTGGCGTAGTCAGCGTGAGGTGACAATGGCACATACAAAGTTTGGTGCAAATATGTTAAAGTTCTGCAGAGATACAGCCTCAGATGAAGTTTGGCATCCTTCCAGCAAATTCGTTGATGCGCTAAACGAAAACCGTTTCCTACTAAGCATTGACACGAAATCCATAACTTTTTGTCAGCACGGTCTGAAGGTGATCTGAGTCAAATTTGGTGAAAATCGGACAAACAGTTTAGGAGGAGTTCGCAAAAGTAGGTTTTCAACATAAATCAAAATGGCGGACAGGAAGTTCATCCAATTATGGCATAATTGGTATCAGTGATCTCGGCATGATCCAAGGAATATATCAAGACAATTTCATTAGAGTAGGCCAATTAAAACAAAAGTTATAAGCAGATTTCTAAATTTCGTTATAACTTTTGACCACAAGACGACGCTACATCCAAACTTTTTGAGTACTGTCAGGGCATGGTGCCAAAGACACATACCGAGTTTCGTAATGATATGTCAATGCATTCGTAAAATATAGCATTTTTGGACAAAATTCAATATGGTCAACACTCAAAATGGCTGACATGGGAAAACTGGATATGGTTGGACTCAGCACCGAATCTGAAGAGACCAGTTTTGTGATTTTTGACCAAACCGTTCAGAAGTTATAAGGAAAAAAAGCCATTTTACATATCTCCTGACCACTAGGTGGCACTGTGCCGAAACATTCCAGGTAGCCTCAAGTCATGCTTGTTATTACACACACAAAGTTTGGTCTCAATACGCCAGACCGTTGCGGAGATATAGCCTCACATACATTTTTGCATGCTTTTCGTAGAATTCATTTGCGTGTTATTCGAGAACGGTTTGACTAATCAACTTGAATTCCATAACTTTTTCCCAGCATGGTCTGAGGATGATCTGAGCCAGTTTTGGTGAAAATCAGACAAACCGTCTAGGACGAGTTCGAAAAAGTAAGTTTTATGAATAAAAATTTATAGAAAAAAAACTAAACCTTACGATTTTTGAATTTTGGACTTCATTTGACTTTTTTGATTATGTGCCTTACGGTTCAAAAGTTATTAGCATAAAATGATTGAAATTTTGGACAAGTGGTGGCACTAGAGAGTTTGAGTTAGAGACTCCAAATTTGCTGTGGTTAATGATGAGACTATCCTCTATCAGTGTGCCAAATTTCACAACTTTCCCGCAAGCGGTTCTATGGGCTGTCATAGACTTCCAGAGCGGAAGAAAAAGTACGCTAACGGATACAATAGGTGCCATCACACTTTCAGTGCTTGGCCCCTAATAATAATTCTGTATTTATTTGCAAACTGTATAAACTGTATAAAGAGAGTGAGTCATCAGTTCTCTCTATGTTGTTGCCCAGTGGACAAATCCAGAACTGCCTGGAAAGTTCATGAACTTGCTGGTGCTGATGAACACGCAGTATAAAGCTAAGACACTCACAGAACTGGAGTCAAATCTAAAAGCCTTACGACACCACCAGAGAGACAACGCCACCGAGGAGCAAAACAAGAGCACAAAAGACACTGAAAATGTTGAGCCTGATTGGATTCCAGCCTTCCCTCAGCTCATTCATGGGAACTGACTGGCCGGAGATCACACCTCTTTACAGACACGCAGAGGTACTGCAGGAGCTGAAGAGCAGCCTGGAGAAACTTCAGCACAAGATCTTGGAGGAGATCCAGCAGGAGATCTACCCGGTCGCCTGCACAATGGAGAAAGAGGGAAGCGGCTTTGCTTTGACACTGGACACTAAAGACTTTTCCCCAGAAGAGCTGTCAGTCAGACAGGTGGGCAGGAAGCTGCATGTCAGCGGAAAGAGCGAGAAGAAGCAGGAGGACGGGAAAGGCTCGTACTCTTACAGAACCCAAGAGTTCAGACGGGTGTTTGATCTGCCTCAAGGAGTGAATCCTGAGGCGGTGACCTGCTCCATGGCTGATGGAAAGCTCTACATACAGGCACCAGTAAATCAGCCATCTGAAGCAGCTGAGAGGATGCTGCCCATTGACTGTCAAACTGTGAAGACAACGCAGCCAGAGACAGACGAGACACAACACCACACCAGCACAGCACAGAAGAGCTGAAAGCACTGAGGACAAGCCCTGCTCAACTTTATTATATTACATGATGACGTCTGATTTTTATATAAATCTTGTGTCTTTGGTTATTGTTTTGTAGTCTTTAAGTATTATACTTGGAAAGGATCATTTTGGTGTTTTTCAATTTCATTAAAAATAAAAATGATGTAAAATTTTATTTTCCATTGTTTTGTGCTTCTCTTCATAATAAAAAAATGTTCCTGATCAAAACCATACATTGCGTCTCATTCACTAATAACTAGATTTTTTCACATTTGTATGGACAGGGAATCTCCTCCTAATTCACAACACTTTCATGTATGTGTACGTACATTAATTTATTCTTAACACTGTTCTGATTTTAGTGAATTTGGAGTATTCTAAATGAGTGTCCACGCGCACAAACATACCCAAACCTTCTCCATTTGAGGGTTTTCCATGCACGCTTTCCATGCAACCATTTGTCACTGTCATCAAACTTGCCGCTGTTTGCAGACAGGCTCTTGCATATGTCCCAGGTTAAGTCATCATCATTGAAGGCTCCTTTCCTGCCATCCAGTCCACTTCACACCACCTTGTGTCTGAATGGCAGGGCTTATGCAGCAGTGGGTCATGCCAAGGGGCTTTGCACACTATGGCGGTGCTGCAAGCTTACAAGTCAGACCTGCTTAGGGATTTGAATCAAGGTAAGGGTTTGCCTCCTCAGGTGGCTGAAGATCCGCACTACAGGTTTAGCTCTCCGTGCCACTACACAGACGGCCATATGGTGAGCAATAGCGGCAATGGACTTTGGACTTTGAGAGGATTGAAAAAAACTTTCTTCTCCCTTGGGAGATATCATGAGGAAACATGGTGTTAGCTTTCACTGTTATGCTGGTGATTCTCAGCTCTATATTTCATCGCAGCCTGAAGAAGTGTACCAATTTGCAAAATAACGGAATGCATAGTTGACAAAAACTGGATGACTAGTAATATTGTACAGCTAAATTGGCTGCTCTGTGAATTCTTCATGATCAGTATGAGACCTAGGTGTGCTATTTGATAGCAGTCTTTCCTTCGAAAGCCACATTTCTAGCATTTGTAAAAGTGCATTTTTGCATCTCAAAAATATCTAAATTAATCTAAATTACTGCCTATCCCCTCAATGTCAAATGCAGAAAATTTAATTCATGCGTTTATGACCTCAAGATTAATGTTACATTATTGTAATGCTTTATTGCGTTACACTCAACAATCCTGAAAACACTGAGGACAGAAGACAACCCTCTGCTGGACAATCTTAAACAATCATGTTTTAGTTTTATATAGATCTGGTGTCCTTGGTTATTCTTTTGTAGTCTTAAAGTAATATACATAAAAAAATATTTTAATGCTGTCTTTCTGTTAAACTGAAATACTAAAAAAAAAAAAGCATAAAATGGCATTTGTTGTACTTCTCTTCATGATAAAAAAATGATAAAGTTTTTGGAAACCATGCCTGTATGAGGGTTAATAAACAGTGATTTAATAATAATAATAATAATAATAATAATAATAAAAACGAATGAAATATTTTTACCTTAACATTTTCTTCTTCTTTTTTTCTTTTACAATGATAAAAGAAAAATGTGAAAATAGTGATAATCAGTGGTAATATATAAAATATAGTGTCAATATAAAATATATATAAAATACACTAACTTATTAACTGACTAAATACATAAATACATACTTGCAAAAATAAATAGAGTAAAGCGGTGCATTTATCCAAGACGGGAGAAAATGATTCATTCTGGGTAATATTTTATTTACTTGATTAATGTTTCAAAACTATTTTAATACAATTTGAAAGTTTCAGAAATAAAATACTGTATAAAAAAAGTAATACAGGTCTAAAAAATAAGTCAAATGCATTTTAACGGTTCTTGCATTTAGCTCAAAATCAGATTTCCTGTCCCCTAAAAGTGAGAAATGAGGCTGACACATGGACAGACATACTCTCAAGACACAAGTGAGTGAATGAATCTGATTTATGATTACATTTTGAGGGTGTGCAAGCACAAATGAGCATAGATTCATCCCATCTGTCACTGCAGGCTGAGAAACATCTCATGGGAGTTCAGGTGTGTGAGTTGTGTGTGGTAGTGATACATCTTTGGAAGGCTCTGGCATCAGTGTTTTGTTGGTGTATTTCAGAGTACCTTCTAAAACACAGACCGTGCATGTGCACACACATAGTCAAAAGGCTAACAGACAACTTTTGAACAATCATTTGCAGAAAACAATTTGCAGGTAACATAATGACAAAAATAAACATTGTAAATAAAAAATGGCATTGTTGATATTATCTATAAATTCTATAATAGACACATTTACGATTCTTTTGTAGTCTTTTCTGACAAGGAGTAGGTAAAGTTTGCATCCTCAATTCAACAGGTTATAAAACAAATTTGTGACTGTCCAAAAAGCACACAGTAGTGGTTTTACTGTATAGAAACATATTAAATAAGACATTGAATCCATAATCACTGAGATATCCACAACTGTTTTGCAGCCATGTGTTTGCCAAAGATACTGGCGTAATCTTCTTTTCCCTTTTCTCATCAACTGTCAGATTCATATTTAAGCTCTATAAGAATGATCAAGTTGAATCACTGGGAGATGTGTTCCGTCCACCCTCATTCTCTCATTCTTCAGTGATACTTCAGGAAAACAAAACAAAACAAAACAGAAAGACGTTTTGTGATAGTCTATTACTCACTCTTCATTCATTTGTTACACAGGAAAGTGCCAGAGTCTGGGTGGATTTGCTCATCTTTCCATCACTTATGGGAAGCTGTTGGGTATTTAATCAGCTTGTCTGGACATTTCCTGAACTTCCAGTGGCTGTCCTTCTGTTCTGTCATCCATTTCAATGTGCATGAATAAATATTGAAGATTTCCCCTGTACCACTGTTTAATATATGACTAAATGCTTTTCCATAATCTCTTAGTTTTTGTTATCTTACATGAGTAGTTCTTGTGTTTGACTTTTGTGTGACTGTGGATGAGAATGATGGTCCTGTAAGGACAAGGAATAATAAAATCACACATAATACTCCTTGTTTTTGTTCTTCTTGCTCTTGCTGACACTACTGGTACCGTCCATTGGTTTCTCCTTTATGATTGTTCCATTTGACTGGGCTGAATTGCAAATGTAATTGCGGCTCTCATCCACGTGGTACGATCCTTCGTCACGGTTGCGATATTTGTACATCGCGTAGAGAAGAATGAGGATGCAAAGTGCGGCAGCAACGACGATGCCGACCACCATGCCTGTGGTGCTGCTGGACTCACGGAAAACCTCTGACTGACCGGGATAGCTCTTCACCCCGGGGCCTGTAGGGTTAGCTGAAGAAACAAAAACACCAAAGGTCAGTCAATCAAAGCTGTCTCACCAATTTCAACTGGGACTATTTGAAATGCTGTTTTTTTTTGAGTAAACGTAAGATGCTTCCAGCTTTCCCACACAAATGCATGAACACACATAGTTTTACATAGAAACTGATGTAAAACTGAAGCAGCAGACCTGTGCATGTCTGTGTAATTAGCTGCCAGTTTCCAGCTACCAGTGCTGCTGCTTCTGACTTTTAATCAGAGATGGTGAAACTGAGCACATGTACTTCCTGACAGGGCACATCTTCAGCATGACTTCAAAATGCAAGAGCTCTTTCAGTATAATATAACGCTGAAAACATATCATTATGTGTGAGACACCCCTCATTATCCTGAACAGCAAAGAGGTCATACCAAGATAGACAAATAATAGTAACTGCTTTTTCTCAAGTTAGTAGAATACAAGGGGAACCTTTGATATTATTTTCCTCTAAACCACTAGATGGCATTAAAACGTAGCGTAGCACTTTTCAAAACATCCATTTTCCAAAATACACTTGCAAATTTGCCTGATCTTTGACGCGATCACGGGCAGCAGCGCAAAGTCGATTCTGTGATTACTTGATCTAATATTTGATGTTTTTAAAAATGTTGTAGATTTAAGTAGCAAATGAGAACTGCTAAAATTCTTGAATATATCTTGAGACAAATGTCTTCTTAATGATTTTCAGTTTTGTTTAAGATAATTAAATAACAAAATAATATGTAAAAGTATGGTATTTGGGGTAAAATTTTCACACAAAATCTGTTGCTCCACAAATGTTCAATACAAACGTATGTATTTTTCTGCAATCACACACTTTGGGCACAGTGAAAAGCACATTTTTTCTTAATGTGTGCCTTTAGCCCCGTTGTACCCTATCTCAAAAAAACATATGATTACACTGTAGGTGTTCAAGCAGTTACTGATATAAACAGTATGTGAACATGCAAACCATTCAATTATAAAGCAAATTACTAACCACCTAACAATGTTTCTACTAAGCGGCTGACTATCTGTGCTGTATCGTGCACTTCCACATAGTAGACTTCAACAACTGGCATTCAGGGTTGGATTAAGAGAATAAACTTTATTGGGAATTTCAAGATTCTTGTGGCTCACTGGCCTGGTTACGATGTGCATAAATAAAACTGATTGTTCCGACCAGACATTTAAATACTTATTTGTTGTCTGAACCAAATTTGCTCTTTGGTTTTCATAATGGTTTTAGTTATGTTATTATGCGGTTACACCAGACAATAATAGGGATGTGAATAAAAAAGACGATCCTTTGTAGCTCCTCTTTTGCATATTTGCTGTCCTACTGTTTGCTGATGAACTTATCCTTGTCCAATTTTAGTATGTTTGCATTTCAGCAAAAGACGGCCCAGCTGTTGAATCATTATCTATTAATCTCTCTTAGACAGTGTCAGTCACATACTACAGGGCACTGATCCTTAGAAGTTATGTCTTGCGTATCTTCTGTAAAATGCATGTGAATGCCTGAAATGTTCCATATGTCAATATTTGTTTAACAGCAAAATCAAATTCAAGAAGGTCTGGCAGTCTGCTGTGATATCTTTAATAGATTAAGCCAGGATTAGACCATAGTTCAATTAGGACATTAAAGTAATTTTTTTATAAACATGCCTTATAAAAGACATCACTGGTGTGCATCTTGAGATGAAACAAGGCCACTGACCTATAGTATTTCAACGTCAATCAGTGCAAGTTTCTTTCAGTCGAAACAGCTCAGACTAGGTTTAAGCCTTGTCTGTGAAACTGGGGGAATACATTTTAATTTAATCTTTATTTGAGTCTTTTTTTACATTTAAGGACAGTGCAGTTTTTATTTAACTTTTAGGTACAACACATTTTAATTTAATCATTATGTAAGCTGTTTATTTACCTGTTTGGTAGCAGTGTTAATGTTCAGACTGTGTATTTACAATGTTATACTGGCTGACAACAAAAAATATTCCTATGAGGAATAAAACTGCCTCGTTTTTGAACTGCACACAGCTGTAGTTGAATAGTTAGGCCTACTACACTACTGTATTTTAATGTTGGTCATTATGGTGGTACTTGGAGAGCCAAATATTTTCTGAGGTGGTACTCGAAATAAACATTTGAGAACCACTGCTCTAACATGTATGTGCTTCCATTGCTTCTAACAAACAAATTGTCACTCATCAAAAATTCTAGATACAGAGCAAAACAGAGAGTGTGTTTTCTCACAGAAAGCAAATAAAAGGCCTTGTTGATAGCAGTGTTTAAAGATGTTTGAAAAAGATGGTGCTGGAAAAACGTTCAACTGAATAAGGCCATATAAGATATGGCTGACAAAGTAGAGGCTTTATATTCTTGACTCACACGCTCTCAGATTTTTTTTCTTTTTCTCAAGTTGTGTTTGAGTACAGATGCTGCCCTGCCTCATCCTCTAGCAAATGTCACAGCAGGCACGATCTCATCTTCTGACCTACGTCTATCTCCTGTTGCGCACATGACAAAGTTGAAGCAGATGAAGGTGTTGTTGGGATTAAAAGGTCAGTCATTTCTGTACAATTCGTTGCAGGCTTTTTGGCTTTTTGAAACTTTTCTTCACCATCTTTTCTGTTTGATCTTCCCATTATCAACAAAGCTGTGGCTGTACACCAAGTCAGATGACATATCCAGAAATAAATATTTATGGGGGCTGATATATTGTTCAATAAACATCTAAATATATTTTAAATGTGATTTAATTGTGTATTTATTATTTTTTAATGATTCATTGCATTTTACATCATATTATACACTTGTGGCCCATCTGCGCCACAATCAGCGCTGCTAATTGTCACATTTGGAGTAAAGATGAGGCGAGGACTGAAATGCAGAATTAACAATGGGCTTAATTCTAAAAAAAAAACAAACAAAAAAAAAAAAAAAACCAAGGGGGGTGGGAGTCGGGGGAATTAAACAGCATGCTCACACAAAGACTAGAAGATGCATAAGTGTCAGAGCTCTGTCACATAACCAAGAATAAACCAGACCAAAGTGACAGAAGCCTGACACTAATGACCAATCCAACCCTGTTATTGTAGGGACTGTTATCAGTCCCTCTATAAAGTTTTGTTAAAGATGGCACAATATATGGTCGAACACACCTATTGTCTTTGTTAATGTTGGTCATGTGTTCCCCTCATCCTGGCCCCTTGGTTGTGTTCCATTGCACTTTTTTATGCTGTTTCCTTGTTGACTTAGTTCTGTCTTGTTGACTCTGATGTATGTCATTGCTTAAGTTGCTTGATTAATCACTACTGGTGGAACCTTTCTAAATGGGTTGAATTGGAACACCCTAAGCCAATATAGGCTCATTGGAAATACGTTCCTCTATATACATTTCTGCAAAACTGCAAAACATACCTATATGTACGCATCACTGCAGTTTCCAGTTGAAATGAACAGTAGAGGCAGTAAAACTCTGACAACTTTTATTACTTTACACACAAAGTATGATTTATACACAGAATTTTAATTAATAAAGCCTAATTTTCACACAATTACTTGCAGAATATTATATTATGGCTTCAAAACAATTTTAACATCCTGCGTGATTTGAAAACGGATACTTCTCAACGTTGTCATCACATAAAAATCACATAAAACACCGCGGTACGGTGTTGCACTTGAGTGATGAAGAGTTCCGGTATGAGCCCTGTGAATCTACAGTTCCCTATCTGTCGTACACTCCGAGTTGTGTCGAGTAGTGTACGGCACTAGGGGTCGCTCTTGGGAGCCCAAACACCTCTGACAGTTTTGAAAAAGGCCAATGAAATTGGGTGTGCAGAATTTGCATAGCTGGCCACGCCCCGGACATCCGGGTATAAATAGGGCAACGTGTGCATCTGCTCACTCGTTCTGTTTTTCGGAGCCGAATGCAGCGTCTCTGCGTGAGAAGCGGCAACATTCACCTCTCTCGTTGTTGGATCTATGGCACAGACAGCGGTCTCTCCCTCTCTAGCACAGCTTGTGTTGTGAGAGTCCCCTGGGTGCGTCGACGGCGATCTTCAAGAGAAGATTCTCCTCTATAAGAGCAAATTTTCTCTAAAAGACCTGCACAGTACGGATTGTGTGTCTCAGTATGCCTTTCCGTCCGTGTCTTACTGGTTGCGGGCTCTTTCTTTCCCCTAACGATTGGCACGATCGCTGTGTTCAATGCTTGGGGCGTGAGCATGCTGACGCAGCGTTCGCTGAGGGAGGTTGTCAGACCTGTGAGGACTTACCCTTGAGCACGCTTGGCTCAACACTTCAACTGCTTCCCGCTCCGGTCCTTCTACTTCCGGGTACGAGGCCGCTGCGATGGGCGTTGAGGAAGAGCGACAGGAGCTGAGCGACGCTTTGCCAGGAACGTCCTCGCAAGCCGTTCACCCTGTGTGTTCACCGATGGAGTCTCCGGACGATTTTGAAAGCTCATCTCAGTATTGGCTGGATCTTTTGTTCAGGACTCCTGCTGAGGAAAAGGCAGATTCCGTAGCATCGGAGGGAGAGCCATCAGAGGCTGACGTCACGGCTGATTCCGCCGCCCCGGCAGCTGAATCTCAGTCCGTGGCTGATGCCGAAATGGCCGCCGCACTACAACAGGCAGCCAAGGAGATTGGGGTTGTGTGGGTTCCCCCGCCCAGCCCTGAGCCTTCTAGGCTGGACGACTGGTTCCTGGGCATTGGGCGTGATTCCAGACCACGCTCCTCCCTGGTCCCGTTTTTCCCGGAAGTGCATGAGGAGTTGACGAAATCATGGAAAGCCCCTCTGTCGGCTCGTTCTCGGTGCGCCAACTCCCCATCCCTCACCACCCTCGATGGCGGTCCAGCGAGGGGGTATACGGAGTTTCCCCAGGTGGAGAGAGCGATTGCGATGCACTTGTGCCCGCAAAACGCCGCCTCCTGGAGGGGGCGCCCGAGACTCCCGTCCAGGGCCTGTAAGTTTTCGTCTGCGCTTGTAGCGAAGGCTTACGCGGCCTCTGGGCAAGCTGCATCCGCCCTGCACGCCATGGCTATTCTGCAGGTTTACCAGGCCAAGGTTCTCAAAGATCTGCACGAGGATGTTCCCGACCCAGAGTTGCTGCACGAACTGCGTTCAGTGACCAACTATGCTCTACGAGCTACGAAGGTCACGGCGCAGGCTCTGGGGAGGGCAATGTCCACTATGGTGGTCCAGGAGCGCCACCTGTGGCTAAACCTGGCTGAGATGCGAGACGCCGAGAAGGTCCGCTTTCTTGATGCTCCCATTTCCCAGGCTGGTCTCTTTGGCGAAACCGTGGAAGAATTTGCCCAGCAGTTCTCCATGGTGAAGCAGCAGACGGAGGCCATCAAACACATCCTCTCGTAGGGGGCCTCCCTCAACGGAGCAGGCGGAAGTTGCTGCCTCGGCGTGCGGCGAGTGCCAGCCCAGCTCTGCCGAGGCAGCAACTTCCGCCTGCTCCGTGCCGAGGGAGGCCCCCTACAAGAGCAGCTCAGGCCCCGCAACCTGCCGGTCCTGCAGCTAGACCCACCCAGCGGTCCAGCACTCGTAGGAAGGTGGCACCGCCAGCTCGTTCTCAGCCTACTAAGAACCCCCGTCAGGCTTCGAAGCGTTCCTGAAATGAGCAGCCCAGGGAGGCGGGATCGTTTGACCTGTCCGGGTCCACACTCGACAAGGGGACGAGCGCTGGATTCAACTCGGCTGTCTGCCACCTGGCAGACGGCCACCACATGGTCAATAAAAGAGCAATTTCCTTCTTCTCTGGGCGTTATGTGCAGCATTTCCGACCCTCCACACGACGGTCGGATGCTGTACCCTTCATCCAGAACATGCGGTCACACACCCCCTGTGTTCCCTCATGTTCTGAGACAGCAAGCTCGTTCAGTCGATTCCTCTTCTCAGCGGAATCCTCTGTTCACCTTTCACGGCCTGAACTCGCTGGGCAAGACGGCCAGTGGTCTCCGGGGCTTCTCACCTCCGGCCACACGGCTTTTTCCCAGCCACCAGGCCCCCATCCTTGGTACATCGGGTGTAACTCCCTTGAGACCCCTAGCAGAGAAATTTTCAGATTGGCTGAATCTCCCCAATCCTTCCCGTTGGCTCCTCAGGACCTTCCGACTCGGCTATGCTATCCAGTTTGCACGTCATCCGCCCAAGTTCCGTGGTGTTCTCACTACCTCAGTTCAGGGCAGCAACTGACTGTTCTTCATGCGGAAATCGCAAACTGTCCCCTCAGCCGAAATGAAGAAAGGGTTCTACAGCCCCTATTTCATTGTACCCAAGATGGGTGGTGGGCTCAGACCAATCTTAGACCTGAGGGCTTTGAATTGGGCCCTACTCAAGCTCCCGTTCAAAATGTTAACCCTCAAACGCATTATCACGTGCGTCAGGCCTCAAGATTGGTTTGTGGCGATAGACCTGAAGGACGCGTACTTTCATGTCTCGATCCTTCCAAGACACAGGCTGTTCCTACGGTTTGCCTTCGAAGGATGGACTTATCAGTACAAGGTTCTTCCCTTTGGCCTCTCCCTGTCGCCCCGCGTCTTTATAAAGGTAGCGGAGGCTGCCCTTGCCCCCCTCAGGGAGGGGGCATCCGCATTCTCAACTATCTCGACGACTGGCTAATCCTAGCTCACTCGTGGGATTTGGTTTGCGCTCACAGGGACGTGGTTCTCAACCACCTGGCTCAGTTGGGACTTCAGATCAACTGGGAAAAGAGCAAACTCTCCCCGGTACAGAGGATCTCTTTTCTCGGTATAGAACTGGACTCGGTCAGTATGAATGCGCATCTCTCCCCAGAGTGCGCACAGTCAGTGCTGAGGTGTGTGGCGACACTCATATGCGGTTTTACAGTCCCCCTGAAACAGGTTCAGAGGCTCCTGGGGCACATAGCATCCTGAGCTGCGGTCACGCCGCTGGGTTTTATGCACATGAAACCGCTACAACACTGGCTTCATACCCGAGTCCCGAGATGGGCATGGCACCGGGGCACATTTCGTGTGAACATCACACCTTCGTGTCGCAAGACACTCAGCCCTTGGACAGACATTGTGTTCCTGCGGTCAGGAGTACCCTTGAAACAGGTGTCCAGATGCATCATTGTCACCACAGATGCTTCCAAGACAGGCTGGGGTGCCATCTGCAACAGGCAGGCAGCTTCCGGGGTCTGGACAGGCCCTCGACTGCTTTGGCACATCAATTGCCTAGAGTTGCTGGCAGTGCTTCTAGCCCTGAGAAGGTTCCGACCTTTGATTCAGGGCAAGCATGTGTTGGTCCGGTCAGACAACGCAGCGACTGTGGCCTACATCAACCACCAGGGCGGTGTACGCTCCTTTCGCATGTCACAACTAGCCTGCCATCTCCTGCTGTGGAGCCAACACAGACTCAGGTCTCTACGTGCCACTCACATTCCGGGCGAAGCCAATCGTATGGCCGATTCTCTGTCACGACAGGTTTCGCTCGGAGGCGAGTGGAGGCTCCACCCCCACTCGGTCCAACTGATTTGGGATCGATTCGGCCAGGCACAAGTAGACCTCTTTGCCTCACCGGAATCCACCCACTGCCAGTTGTGGTACAGTCTAACCGAGGCCCCCCTCGGTATAGACGCACTGGCACACAGTTGGCCGAGGGACCGGCTCAAGTATGCATTTCCCCCAGTGAGCCTCATTGCACAGACTCTGTGCAAAGTCAGGGAAGACAAGGAACAGATTCTCTTGGTAGCCCCCTTCTGGCCCAACAGAACCTGGTTCCCAGACCTGGTGCTCCTAGCATCAGCTCCTCCCTGGCGCATTCCTCTGAGGAAGGACCTCCTCTCTCAGGGGAAGGGCACAATCTGGCACCTGTGCCCAGATCTTTGGAACCTCCACCTATGGTCCCTGGACGTGACCAGGAGGATTTCAGAGACCTTCCATCATCAGTGGTAAACACCCTCTTACAGGCAAGAGCCCCCTCCACCAGGCGGCTGTATGACCTGAAGTGGCGCATTTTTGTGAAGTGGTGTTCTTCCCGAGGGAAGGACCCATGGAGATGTGGCATCGAGTCAGTGTTATCCTTCCTCCAAGAAAGCCTGGACAGGCACCTATCTGCCTCAACACTCAAGGTTCATGTGGCAGCTATATCAGCTAATCATGACTTGGTGGGTGGCAGTTCGGTGGGGAAACACGATTTGATAATCAGGTTTCTTAGAGGAGCCCGGAGACTGAACCCTCCTCGGCCAAATCTTATCCCCTCTTGGGATCTTGCTGTGGTTCTCCAGGGCCTACAGCAAGATCCGTTTGAGCCCCTTCAGTGAGTCAAACTTGATGTCCTCTCATTAAAGACGGCTCTCCTGACTGCGCTCACTTCGGTCAAGAGATCGTGCCTGGAATTCGGACCGGCAAATTCTCACGTTGTCTTGAGACCCCGGCCTGGATACATGCCCAAGGTCCCCACCACTCCCTTCAGAGATCAGGTGGTGACCTTGCAAGCTATTTCTTCTCAGGAAGATGACCCCAACCTGACCTTGCCCAGTCCGTGCCCTGCGCATTTACATGGAACGAACTCAGCCCTTCAGACGTTCGGAACAGCTCTTTGTCTGTTATGGAGGACAGCAGAAAGGGAAAGCTGTCTCCAAACAAAGGATCTCCCACTGGCTAGTGGATGCAATCTGTATGGCTTACCAGGCCAGAGGTTTACCCTGCCCACTAGGAGTGAGAGCTCACTCGACCAGGGGCGTCGCTGCCTCGGCAGCTCTTGCGAATGGGGCCTCATTAACAGACATCTGTAGAGCTGCAGGTTGGGCTACACCTAACACTTTTGCCAGATTTTACAATTTGCGCATGGAACCAGTGTCACCTAGAGTCTTGAACGCAAGTTCTTGACTCAGCACACTGGTTGGTGTAGAGCTTGCCTAAAAGCGCTTCCCCTAATGGCGATTACGCGTCTGAGTTTCAGGAGGTTTCCTGACGTGAACCCTGGACACCATTTCCATCATTGGCACTCCTGATGTAGCAGAGTTTGGCGGAGGAACTCGCTGCGAAATGTCAACACAAGGTATGGTTACTTTTCTAACTCTTGGTTGGAGTTGTGCCCCATATGTAGTGGCTCCTTATGTGGCCCCATATGTGTATTTCCACCTATAACTGTCTGTGGTGCGGTGTTTCCCCTGAAGACAGGTTTGTCTCTAGGGTCTGAGGTCCCATATCTAATGTTTTCACTTATAACCCCCACTTATAAAAATGAATGGAGGAAAACTAAATCTTACAAAGTTTTCCCTTTTTTTTCAGAGCATTTATATAATAATGAAAATCACAAACATTAATTAAACATCCATGTGGTTTCACTTGCTTAATTCAACCTTTAACAAGATCAAGAGTCCAAAAAAGAAAAAAAATGAAACTAAAAAGTCCTTGTTGTCACAAAAAACTAACAACAACAACAACAACAACAACAACAAAATATCAGTTTCCCTTTAAATTCATCTTGTGGAAACAGTCTTCAGTCTGAAAGTTCAAACTTTTCATACACAACAATAACGAAAAACAAAAAAAACCAAAATATTTCCACCAGAAGTAAACTCACTGAGTGTGTGCGTTACGTGAGTGAGTGCGTGCGTGCAAGTTTTTCGTGCAGTGTGGATGTGTGGGGTTTCGGCTGCGTGAAGCAGGCAGCGTCTGGCCGGCCAACCAATAACAAGGCCGGGAAAGGAATTTTTGGAGTTTCGGCAGTGTTTAACAAAGGAAGAGAAACTGCGGTACCTGCAGCAGGCGAACCAGTCTGGATTTTACTTTGCAACCGGCAATCACGTGCCACCAATTTCAAGTTTTTTGGCGTCGTACACACCCGGTCTGTACAAACAGAGATCCAACACGCTTGGCCACACTTGCTTTCAGGTATCGTTCACGTTATTTCCTTCCGCACATACCGACTTCCGTTTTTTCCTTGCTTTTATATCATTTCTGCCATTTTGTTTCACCCTAATTTGCCGGCAAAGTGCAAAAGCTGGTATGGATTTCATCCATATCGCCACAAGTAGCTTTTGACACTTCGTCCTTCTGTTTGCAGTTGGCGACTCTCTGTTGTGCTCTGTCCAACTCTGCCCAGTTTGAAGTTTCTCTAGTCAGCACCTACACACATCTGCCACACCCTGGTCTCCTGCCTCCTGCATGCTTTTGACTCCCGTTCTGTTTCAGTCCTCCTGGTACCCACTGGCCCATTGGTAAGACAAGGCTGAATGCTTCTAACGGAAATGCACTTAGATACATTAGCCTCATAACTTGTAGAAATGTATGATTATAGTGGCACTCTATGGTGATGGTAAACACAACAGAAATAGATGTACTCTAATTAAGTATTATCTGTTTGTTTTAGCACAATTAGCACAGGTGCTATAGCCACTTTATTTTTAACTATAGTGGCAAAGCTTCCAGTGTCAGCTGTAACAGAGTGAGGGAGACGTGAAGCGGGCGGATCCAAATGCAAAGCTTTATAAGAAGGGCAAGACAAAGACATGGTCAAACAGGCAGGGTCAGACATCGACTGACAGGTGTTTAGGAGCAAGACACAAGAGTAGTCCGTGAAGCAGGCGAGGGTCGAACAACGGTGAACGTAATCCAAGGGGAAAGGCAGAGGGATAATCCAATAACACAGCCTAGCGTTCCAAAAGGCAGGCGGCGAGACAGACAAAACGAGATAACCAGGCGAGAAAACGAAACTAGGGAACATGGAACTAGAAAACTAGGGAACTAGGAAACTAGGAAACGACTACGTAGAGGGCTGCTAGCACTAGGAGAGCGCTAAACGCAAAGTACATAGTCCACCATACAATACTCCAATGCACAACTCCAACACTCGGCGACCCGTGAGAGGAAGTCCACGGCTTAAATAGTGTCTGATTGGACACAATGCAATGGCTGATGGGGAATGTAGTCCGGGGTGTGGTGCAACAGTCAGTGTAATGTGAAAGTGTGAGGGCGACATCTGGTGGTGAGCGGACCGAAGGTCACTGGCCAGATTCATGACATCAGCTATTTCCAGTTACTTTGCCTGTACACAAACAGAGCTTGATATTATGCTGAACGGTCCATTTTTACTTCTCTAGTGGGAGATAAATTTAAGCGAGAATGAACAGTGGGCTGCCTCTCTCACGATGAGGGATCATGTGTTGGAATGCAGCCATCTGCTGCTCCACCAAACGGACCTTCACCACTGACTGGACTGAATCATCAAGCAGTCCCAACTAAGAAACAGGTGCACTCAACAAGAAGGCCTTATCCGTGTCTGACGTCCGTCAGTTTAAACCATAGATGATGTTCTTCTGCTACAATGTTTGCATGCTACATCCCACAGAGCAAGCTTCATGCTTAGTAGAGCTCAGTGCCAAGTCAGAAGCTCTTAATAGCTCACAAACAGCCTTGGCACTGAATTTAGTGCTGTTACATCCTTTTTGTTCCATTTCTGTGTTTTCTATTGTTTTGGGAGGTGTTTGTGTGTCTTCTGCCCAGGAACAAGACAGACCGCTTCCTGCAGTCTAATTGGTGCCATGCCCAGCCTGGTCAGCTGACTCCTAGCTGCTTATAAAAGCCTTGTCCTCCCTTGCTGCATTTGCCTTGTCTGACTTTGCCAGCAGTGTTGGGGGTAACGTATTACAAGTAACGCAAATTACGTAATCAGATCACTTTTTCAAGTAACTAATAAAGTATTGCATTACTTTTTAATTTGCAATAAAATTTAAAAGTTACTTTTTCAAATAAGTAACACCAGTTACTTTTTTTTTTGTCATTTATTGATTGAAACCTCTCCTGTTCCCATGTTGAAAAAAAACGGGAGTAAGATGTTACTTTAGTTGTAGAATAAATGTAAACGTGTTAATTCATCTCACTCACAAAAAACAGATTCAGTATTCCTTAACATGAATAAAAACAACTCAGAATATGACACAAACCTGCAAAAATTAAATATGTTAAATAATATCAAAATATCCTTTACAAATACAATTATCCTTTATGTATATAATACCACTTTTTTAACCAGTGTCTTGGCTGCTGACCTTCGATGATCCAAATCAACCACGCTAACAAGCAAAAATGACTCAATATGAACTAACATCTTGTTCTTTTTTTTTTTTTAATTGCTGAAGAGTGTTGAACTTTCTTCTCATGTGCTCTACTGTATAGATGTGAATTTCCTTTTTCTCCAGGCTTCTGGTGTGTTCATTTGCCAAAAATATATCTTTTTATATTAAAAACAAACAAGCAAGCCCTGCCCAGATTTAAAACTTAATGCAAAAGTAACGTAACACATTACTTTCCATAAAAATTAACTATGTAATTAGTTACTTTTGTAGGGAGTAATGCAGTATTGTAATGCATTACTTTTGAAAGTAACTTTCCCCAACACTGTTTGCTAGTTAGTTCCCCACTATGATAGTTAGACTGTGAGAGTATGTGTTTGACTAAGAGATTGTTAGTAAACTAACTTAAATTGTAAGCAAACTATGCTTAACCAAACTATTTGTGAGATCATTACTTGGGAGGTAGGGAGACCGAAGTCACTTTTTGTTTAAACCTTTATTAACTGTTTTGGTATAGGGAGGTAGGGATGTAATTGTATTTTCTTTCTTTACTTTTGTGAAATAGGGTAGTTAGAGGAATATAAGAACTATTTGTTTTTGTTTGTTATTTTGGCCCTGTCGGCCTCTGAAGCTACTGCACTGTAAATCTATTATGTTCATTAAATACTGATCATTTGCTTTTCAAAAGAAACTTTACTGTGTCATACTTTCTTGCATGATATGGCTTTACCCTAGACAGAGTGTAACAAGTGCGCTCATCAGAGTCCTGCATAAAATTGGAGCTTGGTTAGCCAGCAACACACCAAGGGTGCGCAAAGCCGAAGATGCATGATCAGAAACCAAGTACATCTTATTCAATAATGAAGAGGTCAGTCTACATGGCTTAGATGAAAGAGTGGGCCTATATTTCCATGTAGTCACCAGTGTAGGGGAAGAAATATTTCTTGCACTGTTGACATGGCAGTGTCACCGTGCTTCACCGCATGGCACACATCAGTGAAGCCCTAGGTTGTCTGCTTATTGATGCTGGCTAAAAGTACAAAATATGTGATTTTGATAATACTTATGAAATAATCTATTCACATCTTACAAACTGCTCCAACCAATAATGGAATGATCAGTCACACTGTGCCCCCTGTGCCTCGTTTGTCCTGGAGAAAATATATTGCTGCTTTCCATAACTGATAGCAGCAGCATTACAAATAACTGCTGCCTGTGGGGAATCAAAGGTCAGAAATGGCCCTGCCTGGAAAAATCCAGCCCAATTGGCTAATGCATTCTACTGTGAATGTGTTTTTTTATATATGTGATAAATAACACTATACACACTATAATACATATCTTATAGTAATGCATTGGCTCATAAGTTTGCAGCGTGGCTAGCTGGAAAATGTGTAATTTTTTAACTTCAATGAGCCACTCGTACAAGACAAACCATGGAGTGAAGAAGAGAAAATCTGATGCAAAGGCAACGATGTAGCTTCTTATGATGGTTGCTTTAATTACATCAGTCAACAGACTGTGATGATTTTATAGGGCATCAGACTGCGTGACCACTGATGTGTTCCTGTTGCATCATTACGCACCTTTAAATTTCCTATAAATAGGAATTCTGGTCATGAAATTCCATTATCAGTGATGTCAATGCACTTTTTTTCCCCGCAGAGATAGATGGCTCAATTCTCATGCTGCCACTGAGTCATAGCTGAGATAAGCAGCTAGTGACTCTACCGCTGCTGGGACGATGTGTATCAATGAAAAACAGCGCCCTTTCATGTGAGTAAGTGAGAGAGGCACAAAGCAATGACTTTTGCTTACTCAATCTCATTCCTACAGGCCAAGTCCCCAGGCTGTGAGGCCATGTCATTCCTCAGAGATCACAGCAAGCAAAGAAAATAGAGCAAAACTCACATAAATTTCAGAAGCTAACAAAACACCAATACGCTAATCTGGCTCAGGTACTCTCATGGTGTGGTGATATAACATATATCAAGTTTGCTATAACCAGGGTGTGACTTGTTAAAAAAACAGAGGGCAGAGGGGGGATATTTGATGAAATTCTCATCGATGAACTTTTAAAGTGCCCCTATTATGGATTTTTTAAAATTACCTTTCATGCAGTGTGTAAAACAGTTCTAAGTGAATCAAAAAACATGTTGCAAAGTTTTAAATCTGAAAGTCCACCATGTATAAAGTTATTGTCTCTCAACAGAAAGAGTCGATTCTGAGTCATTTTTTAAACGAATCCCAAGCTGTTTCATGTTGACGTCAACATGAAACATTAGCATATTGCCCGCCCACTCTTTGCATGCGCAGACCTGGGAAAACTTAAACTTGAGCTTTATCAATAGGATTCTGCATTTGCTAACGCATATACCATGGCCGTTTGGGTGTTTTCCACCGAGCTGTGGGCAATGGTGATGGGCGTTCTGTTTCTGAAATGCGCTGCACGCAGTAGACCAATCACAACAGACTGAGCCATCAGACCAATCACCGCAGATTAGGGTCACACAAATGAGGGGTTTGGACAAATGATTCGTTAAGCAAATCGTTTGGGAGCTGTTATCCAAAAAAGGTAAAAAAATAAATGCATTTTAAGACAATGAAAGTATATATATAAACCTTTCATAAGCCATAATAGGGGCACTTTAATGTAGAAATGTGTAATGGTAACACTTCAGATTAGAGAACACATTTGCACTGTTAAAGAGTTTTCCCTCAGTAAACGGTAGCTGTTGCAGTAGTTATGTGTAAGTATTGGCTTAGGGGATCTAGAATATGATCATGCAGAACAAGACATTGATATGTGCATCATAAGTATACTTATACTAGTATTAGCATTAGTATACTAATAAGCAACCAATATGCTAGTAATATGCATGATAATAAGCAAATTGATAATAGTGATGACGATAATGGTATATATATTTTACGTACACAATTATTTAAACTCAATTAACTAAAAAAAATATTTTTAAACAGTTAACTTATTGACAAAAAAATAAAAAATAAAAAATCAGGCACATGAGGTATTAAGACAAGCTGTCAAACATTTTCTGTCAAACAAACTGTCAACTCATTTCAGCCATCTCTCCTGACAAATCTGTAATATGTTCATTCCATCTTAGTCCAGGATAAGTCTTAGTGTCACGAATGTTTTACTAGGATTTTTGCAACCCTGAAAATAAAGGATAAAATGACATTTTATTCTCATGAAAGAGTGGTGGCAGTATTGCGCTGACTATAGATAATATCACCTCATGTCCAGGACGACAAAAACTGTTGAACTGCCATTTCTAAACATTATAAACAAATACTCACTAGTGACTATTATCTATTAACTACATAAAGTAAATTCATTTTTTTTTTTTTTAATAATTTTTTATTATTAAGAATTTACATATTCTTTTCTCTTTCTTTTCTTCACTGTTTGTTTTATGCTACACACATGCATCAATGTGCAATTAATATACAATGGCAAACTCAGTCAACCTGCCCTAAAATTGATGTGGCCTCCTAATGTGGGGCCAGTTGAGTGAGAAAGCTGCAACCCAAACAGCACTAAAAAAGTACATTTTAACATTAAAAATTCCAGAAATGGGGACATTGCCGTTCAAGTACTTTGGAGAAAGGCTCTTTTTGTCCATATACCTGCATCTGCGTATTCTACAGACACAACTGTTGAGGTGAAAGTGAGGACAAACAGTGAAAGACTGACACAGTCAGAAAGAAAAGTAGTAATAAAGAGATGACTAACCTAACCCACCTGAGCTTGGCTCGCACGGGTCTATGTCCTCATCGTCACTGGGGCACTCAGCAGATGCCACCAACGAGTCATCAGTAGTCTGGAAAACAGATGGTTAGGGAAAGAGAGGCTGAATTCAAGCTGAACTGCACACAATGATTAGAATGAAAAACTGAGCTCAATTGAATGTGTATACAAAGCATTAGATTAAGACTCTTTATCTGTGAAAACCGTAATAATAAACAAATTATTATGACCAGAGTGAATAACTGTGCTGTGAGCAAATTAAAGAAATACATTTCTAATTCTGAATCCACTGAATCTACATTTCTTGAATCAGACCTTTTTTTTTTTTTTTTTTTTAACTTTTTTTTTTTGTTTGTTTGTTAATGTTACACAAAGAGTACACACAAACCATTACTTTGTTACTAGCAAGCTACTTTTTGTTTGTTCCATTAGTGAAAACAGCTTTTGCCAACTAGACAGACTATATTTTTTGTTGTGTAAATTGATACCTTGAAAATAAAATGTAATACTTTTTGTAATACTCTTTGATTGTGAGCAGTTCTAACTGGCTTTTAATCCTTATTCTTACAGCTTATATCAGTCTTGCTACAATATTGGGCCAGGGTAGTTTATTCTACTTTTACCCAGGTTAAATATGAGATAACAGTCTAATTACAGCTGATGGTCTAGAAATACAGCTGAGGCTCAACCTGAGAGCAAATGAAACAGAAGGTCATTTACATCATAATGATAACAGACACTGTCATTTGTAAGTAATGACACGCTAAGTTGCAATTATAGTTAATTAATTATACTTTGACCGCTTGCAGGAGCAAAAAGGTGAGATGATGGAAATGTCAATCTTAGGCTAGGTTCAGTTCTGATTTATTGCTTAGTTGATTGCTCAATTTTGGACCACTTCTGACAAGTTATATACAAAAAACAACAAACTTTCATTTTCTTAATACAAAACACATTCTTGCTTTCTGGGGTGACATAACACTACAATATTTCCTCTAGCCAGTTTTGTACAGGAATAGCATTCTAGCAGCCCAAGTCTCTAGGTATTTAATTAAAACTACTATAAATAATGAATATTGTCACGAGGTCCGGTCTGCCCGCCACCAGAGGTCGCCTGTGCTTCATATTAACTCTCACACTACACAGACTGTTGCACTACACCCTGGACTACATTTCCCATGCTCCACCTCTCTCATTATGCACACAGCTGCAGCCAATCACACTCTGCATAAATACGAGGCCGTCACCATCATTCTGGGCCAAGTATTGAACAGTGTTGCCAATTTAGCGACTTTTCAGACCCCCTTAGCGACATTTTTCCAAAAAAGCACCTAGCGACATTTCTAGCGACTTCTTGGACAAACCTTGTTTGGCTTCTAAGTCTCTCTGGTACTGCTGCACGAGCGCAAGATCGTGTTTTCCCAGCGCGCGCACACCTCTCTCTCTAGCTGCGTCTGCTCTGTTCAGCGAGCAGCAGAAGAGCAGCGCTTTCAGTTAAAAAAAAAAATATATATATATATATATTCTGTTGCTTCTAACTATTTTACATGCAAACATAAAGCCGAAATCACAGCACAGCCATTGTCTTAATCGCATGTGTATTTTTACCATTTACCTCGCCCTTTGGATTACGTGCGCCGCCGATCGACCCTCACTTGTACCTGGATTACTCTTGTGTCTTGCCATGTTTGTATCTGTTTGCTGTTGTCGACCCTGCCTGTTTATGACCATGTATCTGTCTATGAATAAAAGTTGGCATATGGATCCGCTGGCTTCACATCTCGTTCGCTCAGTTACAAATATAATCTATATTGCAGCAGATATGCACTTTTTAATATTATTATACTGTATTTTATTATAAATCGAAAAAGTATTGTAATTAATTATAAATTGTAAATTATAAAAAAATAATGATTACATACTGTGTTGATTTAGTGGCAGTGTGCAATTCTGTATTTTTGTCATAGCAGAATTACGAGTATTTCTATGCTTGCGTAACCATTGCCTTGTGTATGGGGCACCAGGACCACAATATCAGTAATTATGAACATAAGTATTTACAGGTAACTGTAAAAAAGTCCAGTGAAATACTGGAAAGGGTGGGAACGAGAGGAGTTTTCTGACCTGCTGAGGTTCGCTTGCTGTGGTGGGTTTGATCTTGTGGCTGGAGGTGGTTGTGGTGGTGATCTCCATGACTGAGGTAGACGTCTCAGAGCGAGAAACCGTAGCACTGGACTGTGGCGTTATGGAGGAGGACTGCACCTCCCCAACCAACCTCACGCTGCCTTCGATGCGGACGTTGGGGTCTCCTTCCACAGCCATGTTAAAAACCTTCAAGCCATTGTAATAGAAACCAGACATTTGGCCCTGGAAGGCGCGGCTGCGATCTTTTTCCCAGCCCCCGATCTGGATGGTCATCTGGCTGTTGAAGATTGTGAGCTGGCGGCCTGCAGGAGAACAAAGTTACTGCAGTACAAAAAACCTTAGTGTAGACTGAGGAGAAAAAACGAGTGAGGGGGAGTGATGGAAAATAATCCCGCCTGAGGAAAAGACGGATTATTCAGGTAGTGGGGAATGTAAATGCTCGACGATTTATCATGGCTGTAATAAAGGAATGCTTATGAAATACACATAATGAAAAATAAAAGATAACAAAACAGTGGTAATACGTTTAAGCTGTGGTACTTTGCTAAAAGGCCTCTTTAACACTACCAAATATGAACAACTGGTTTAATCCCTAGTGAAATTTTATAAAGCTAACATTACTGATTTAGAAATGCTAAAGTAAAAGAGGGAGAAGAGATATGTTTTATTGGCCTCTGCTGTCATGGAGTTGAAAACATATGCATGGCAAATGTTTACAGTTAACAGTTAATCTGAAGGCAGCTTAATATCTTTATACACTTAAAAAATGATTCATCTGATATTAATGTTGTGTAGGTGTGTGGTATAATTAACACAGAATGTACTATAAATTAACAACAACATCTATGTCTGCCTTTTAGAAAGAGGAGGTGGGTTGGATGCAAAGGTAAACAGGGTGGTTATGAAACAAAGCAAGACTGAAAAATAATTCAATTAAAATAAACAAAAAAAGCAACAACAGTTCATTTATAAGATCAAATGATTATACATGCGTTTCAAAGTTATTATTATTATTATTATTATTATTATTGTTGTTATTTTTCCAGTAGATGTTTTGTCATTTTCTTAGCTACAGGTAAATTTTTCTTAAAGGGACTCATATGCCAATTAAAAATGATGATTATTATGATTATTAAATACTATTTACTTATTATGGTCTTTTTATTCATGTGACAAAAAGTACACATATACACATGCTACAGTTTGTCAACTCATTATATTAACACGACTATCATTTTAAATTGGACATTTTGATTTTATGATTTAAATGTTTAAATTACATTTAAAAAACTTTTTAACAAGCTTATTCAAACTTACATTGACAGTCCCTTTAACCAAAATTTATGACATAAATTAGTTAATACAGATCAGTACATTACCAAATTAGTTATTACAATTATTACAAGCTACATTTATCTATTTAAAATGAATCCTTTAATTTAACTAAATGTTTAAATTATTACTTTATTTCACATACAAAAAACACTACTTAAAAATTATTCTTTAAGTTTTATCAGTGTTTTTACCTTTGTCGAGTAGCCAATCGTCAACTACTCGACCGAGTCGATATGGAATTCGCTGTCTAGCGATCGCCAGCCGTTCATTATCAATGTTTCCTTTAAAGTTTAAAGAGACATTTCATTGGTTACAATCCAAAAGCAACGGATAACTTTAAAACTTATTATTCGAGCTGTTCAAATGAAAAGATTTTTTAATCTTACATTAGATATATTTTACACTCAGTTTATGTACTATGTGCATTTGTAGTTTAGTTAATTTGATGTTTGTTTATAAACCCCATGCAGAACTGATACAAACATAAGAGATAAAAGATCTTAATTACAATTTACACCAATCATCCTGTCTGCAAAAGTTTACATTACCTTGATTCCTAATATAGTGTATTGCCTTCTTGATCATCAGTTATTTTTTGCACCTTTTGTAATGAGTCCCTCAAACATAAATGTGAAAAGTTGGATATCAACATCATAAAGTAACTGTTGGAAGAATTCAAATCTGCAGACGATGCTGAAAATCCAAAGAATGAGCAGTGACGGGAACATTTTCCCGGCAGCGTCACTACTCCGGATAAAGCAGAGACTGTCACAAAACATACAAACAGTCACTGATCACTGAGGACACTACACACTATATTAAAAACCAAGGGAAACTAAGCAGGATAATATGTGTAAATTCTTCTTCTTCTTCTTTTTTTTTTTCTTTTTTTTTTTTGTTATTTCATCTTGCAGTACACAGTTTATGCACATATAAGGTATGCAAAATGATAAAATCAGGGCAGTCCTAGATAAATAATGCTATTTTATGCTAACTTTTTATTATTTAAATGGTATACAACTATTATGCACTCACATACATTCTGTGCACATTTTACCTATATTATACAACCTAAAAATAGATTACCAGCATGTGAAAATAGACTTGTGATCAGTGACAAAGGACTACCAATAAGTACTCCATAAATAAAGTAGACTATGCAATTTGCTTCCATCCTTTCTCTTTTATTTTCAGTTAATCTTTTTAATATTATTAATAGACTATAAAAAGAGTATTTTACTTTACTTTTGTGCCGCATGTCTTAACAAATTAACATATTGCTTTTATTATTTTTCAAACACATAATCAAGTCACCTTATGCTGCTAATGCAAAATTCATGATACCACCAAGAACAGCAATTTCCTTTCATAGGTTCACTTGACACTGAGATGACCCTATGAAAACATCCCCCAGGTGTGACAATCGTCTGAAGCCCATATAGAATCACTTCAATTCATTGGTTGATGCCAATAACACTTCCCTCTGAGACATCTGCCAAGCAACGACAGAAGCACAGGATTCGTGCCCTCAATTTAACATTCATGATGCTGCGTTTGCAACAAGATGTGCCCCATGTTACGCTCTTCATGTTGAATCCCATATGGCAGTGGTTCCCAAACATATTCCTGCACACCCTCCAGCACTGCATTTTTTTTTTTTTTTGAACATTATATTTAAAACGATTTTTATACAATGTTGTAATACAGCAATTCCAAATTGTATTTTATAAAATTAAGTTTTACATAAAATTAATTTATATAATCAATGTGCGGTTTAATTGCAATTTTGGGATCAACCCATGAACCCAAGTATTTAATTTGATCCACTCTAAGCAAACACATGCCATTATTACACAATATTTTTAGAGTAATAGATTTTGATTTAAACATATGATTTAGGACCATTGTATGAGATTTAGCTTTACTGAGTAATTGTTTATCAGAATAAATCTTTTTTTTTTTTTTAATTAGTCTGAATTTGAGGCAAACAAGGCTTATAAGCCTTAAGTATAAATGACACTATCATCTGCAAAAGGATGAACAGAAGACTGTGAAAAAAAAAAAAATAAAGGAAGACCATTAACAAAAAATGGAATTAAAAAGCAGACCGAATTCTGAGCCCTGAGGCACACCTCGTTCTTAAATAAACAAATCCGATTTTTTTCCCTTGAATCATAACATAGTGTTTTCTATAATGTAAAATATCTATTAAACCAAAATGAGATAAACTCTGCAGGACATCTGCCCATCTAGGAAGAGGTTTGGATACCCCTAGCTTAGGCCTTTCCAGTCTTGGATCTATAGTTTTAGAAGGTTTAACAGGTTTCCTGTTTGAGCCGTCAGAGTCGGCCTCATAGGAGGACACTTAAAAAGGTTTTGACATCTCTCAAAAGGCTTGAAGATTTGCAGGATTTATCTGTAAACGCTTTCTATAAACACTTTTTGTTTTGCTCCTGTCCCAGTTTAGGTCTTATTGCGACCAAGGCTACCTACAGGATATCTACACAAGGATGTTTCCACTTTATTTTACTCCCAAGTTGTCATTTTGCCGTTTTCTCCTCTGCCCTTTGAGTCACAGGAGAGGGAAAGATTGTATAGGCTCTGTCAGCCTCCTCGCTGAGGATTTACGTTGACTGCACAAGTCAGTGGCACGAATCGGATCATCTGTTTGTTTTCACAGGCTAATAAACTGCCAGTCACTTCATATCAGGAACACTTTGCAACAGAGAGAAAGGGGGACAGTGCGCAGGGCCTTAGAGGGTCCCAATGAATGTGATTCCAAGGGGAGCCACAATAAAAATCCAAAGTGGCCCAGAACCCCTAACGACACTAATGCTTTATAGTATGGTGTATGCAGCTACTGATGCAGAGATGAATGAAAAGGGAACATTTTGCTTACGCATATAACTTTGGTTCCCTGAGTAGAGAACAAGATGTTGCATAGTTGCCTTAGAAGGTGATGTTAGCAGTGGTGTAACTATTACTTTATTACAGTTACTTAAGTATTTTTTTGGGGTTATCTGTACTTTTCTTTAGGTTTTTATATTTTAGCCTACTTTCTAAAATTACTCCACTACATTTCCTAATTAAAATGTATACTTTTACTCCGATACATTTCCCCGAAGCATATTCGTTGTAATAATGTGCGATCTGACAGATGTTGGTGACATCTATCACCAATCACACAGAGTGCGCGCACGTTGATTTATTTATCTATTAAAACTCAAAATTCCAGGCATTCTAAATTCAGTAAAGCAATAAGTGACTTACATTTTAGACATAATATTACTTGTTTTTCCTCAATTTTGGTAACTAAAATTGTTCCAAACAAAGATCACAGCACTGTTTTGCATCTCTGAGCAATAGAAAGTGTTTACTTACTGAATGAATCAGCTTTTTGAACGAATCGGTTGATAAAATCGGTGATTCACTTATTAACACACAGTCAAATGATTTGTTCCTGAATAAATCAGCCGTCTGAATGAATCGGTTAAATCTCAATGACTCACTCATTAACACTGATTTTAATTTCATATTTTGACTTTTTTTTCATGTTTTAAATTATTTCAAATATCAGTATTCAACGTTTTATGTTAAAAATAAAACAACAAATCTGTAACTGCAGATTAAATGCATCCATGTCCCCTCTGAGATCCATTAAACTGTGTAAATACATCTAAATGCTATTTCAGATGCAGATTCCAGAAATGTTTTCTTATGTTGTAATACAAGGCACTAAGTACCGGATGAAGTGCTTCTTATTCTTACCCACAAATACAAAATGGAAGAAAGAGTAAAAACTGAACACAATCTTGCTACTTAATCTGTGTATGAACATAATATATATATATATATATATATATATATATATATATATGCTTCTTCCATTTTCCTACTTCACTTGTACTTTTACTTTTAATAATTAAGTACATTTAAGATAAAAAACATATATATATATATATATATATACTTTTTGTACTTAAGTACAATACATATCACATACTTTAAGACCTTTACTCAAGTAATATTCTAAATGGTCACTTCAACTTCTACCAAAGTCATTTTCTGGTAAGATATCTGTACTTTTACTTAGGTATGGCTTTCAGGTACTTTATACACCACTGGATGTTAGCATCATTAGCTAATGAATTGCTATGATTCTATATCGGCTTCAGACAACTGTCACATGTGGGGGGTGTTCCCATTTCATCGAGATGGTCTTCACCGCAGAAAACAAGATCCAGGGGGCGAGGATGGATCCCTTACATATACTAAAACTTACTCATCTCCACCCCCTATGTGGATTCAACCACGCCCCCCTGGATCTTTTGTTCTGCGGCGAGGGGCTACTGATAGCATCAGCTATAACACTGTGTCTCATTTTCTCATCCATATCTGAAAGAAAAGACTGAGATAAAAGCTTGGCTACTTTTCTATAAATACCAATGTGTGTCCAAGAGGCTTACTTAGAAATGTTGCAAATAATACCAACAACATACTTAAGTTATTTTCATGAAAAATGAATCAACAGGTTGATGTCCAAGTCTAAAAACCCCATTTTTTTTGCAAATGAAACAACCCAAGCTTGAGAGAAATGACAAAGTAACAATGTCTATTTTACACTGAACACTTTCAGGGGGAAAAAAAATGCAACAAAAAGCTGTCACTGGGTCAGTACTCTTTTAAAAGGTATATTAATGTTTACTCCTAAAGGGTGCATCACAGTACCTTAATGGTACATATTAATAACTGACGTGTACATATTTATACCTAAATGGTACATTTAGAACCTATTGAAAGGGTACTGGCCTGGTCACAGCTTTTGTACAATTTTCTGTGAGAATAAATGGAACTAGCCCATCTTGTTGGCAGAGGCTATTTACACAAACTAAGAAATCCATCTGGTACCAGCTGCAGTGAGTAAGAACAGTGGATTTTCTTTTTTAATGCAACTCGCCAACCCAAGTTTGAATCTGCCCTTTTTACAATCCTATTTGTCTCCCTGTTCACATTGCATATAAGCTTGGACATGCATTTATTTTGGAAAAAAATAAAAATGGGTAACGGGTATTTAATAGGCCCATAATGAAACTTTGAGAAAGCTGTCAAAGTACGGCAGGCTTTAGAGATTGGGTCAAAAAAGGTATATATAACACTAACAATTTGTTTTTATTACATACTGCTTTGCAATGTATTACATAACACTAAAGTGCTAGTATTTGCACTAAGTATATATAGCATTTAACACTATTTACTCATCTAACTAATTATAGCTTTTTTTTTATTTGCAAATAGTATTAGTTAATTTACTTTTAACGCTTTTTGCTCTCACTGCAAATACACTCTAATGCAAATTAAACCTTGAAAGTAAATCAGTTCAAAATAGAGCATTTGGAGTGGCTTTCTGTTTTGTAC
>VONZ01002334.1:0-56026 GCA_012976165.1 Labeo catla
ACTGACCTGTGTTGCCTTTTACAGATCAGAAATAGTGATGTTAGTGACTCCGTAGCGGCCAGCTGACTAGTAACTGTGAAATTTTTCACAGGTGATAATAGTGATGTTAGTCACCCAGGGAAGGGTCAGCTGCCCAATACTGAACTGTGAAAATTTTCACAGACCAGTACTGAACTGTGAAAGCTTTCACAGATCAGAGTTGAGATTAATATGACTCAGGTAACGGTCAGCTGACCAGTACTGAACTGTGAAAGTTTTCACAGATCAGAATAGTGATGTTAGTGACCCAGGAAAGGGTCAGCTGACCAGTACTGACCTGTGAAAGTTTTCACAAATCAGAATAGTGATGTTACTGACCAGGGGAAGGGTCAGCTGACCAGTACTGAACTGTGAAAGTTTTCACAGATCAAAATAGTGATGTTAGTGACTCAGGGAAGGGTCAGCTGACCAGTACTGACCTGTGAAAGTTTTCACAGATCAGAATATGATTATGATCACACAGTGGTCAGCTGACCAGTACTAACTGTGAAAGTTTTCACAGATCAGAATAGTGATGTTAGTGACCCAGGAAAGGGTCAGCTGACCAGTACTGACCTGTGAAAGTTTTCACAGATCAGAATAGTGATTAATATGACACAGTGAAGGGTCAGCTGACCAGTACTGAACTGTGAAAGTTTTCACAGATTAGAATAGTGATGTTAGTGACCCAGGGAAGGGTCAGCTGACCAGTACTGATAGAAGAAAAAGAGAGCAGAGCATAAAGAAACACTGTTACGCAATAAATAGCGATTGTGAAAGTTTTCACAAATCGAGTTTGACTTAAAAACAATGTTTTTGTATTTGAGCAGTCTGCGTGTTTAATGGCAAAATACGTTAAACATGAAGAGCGCATATTTTTCACATTCCTTACTATAGCGGACTTACCAAGGGCGTTACGGCCAAGAGCTTTGCTGTGAAAAAATTCACAGATCAAGCTGGTTCACATGACACTGGTTTCAGTCTGCTAAGTTTCCAACTTTCGGAGCTATAAGCATTATAAAATTAAGAGTCGAAAAAATAAAATAAAATTTCGGCCAAAAGGCATATCATCACCAAAATTCACAAATCATGGAGAACCACATTCGGGATTATTTGCATGTTTATGACAGCGCGTTGTGTATTTATAGCCAAAAGAAATCCGAATATCAAACCGCAAACTATCTTTACTGCGGTGACGTGCGTGTGTATTTCAGACATTAGTTACGGCTAACTCAGTATTTCTGATTAGTCTGAATGTCACTTACCGTCGTCAGAAAGTCTCGAGAGAGTCGACAGATGATTGCGCTCATATTCAGACACTGCAGTGTGAAGCATGACAAAAGCTGCAGGCAAACACTTCAGTTTGCACTCAATCATTAGAACATTTGTGCACCAGACAGATCTAGAAGAACTGCAGGTGCCACAGCTAATAAAAGTACAGAGGCATCGCTTTGTGCTCGTGACGGTGTCGGCAAATCTGTTGCCATAGACGGCGTTACTACAGTAAATACTCACACAGACAACACTGATACACGTTACTACAGTAATTACTGATACGACTTACTCGGCAAATACACATCATACTACAGATAATACTCATACATACGTAAAAACTGATACACATTACTAAAGGCAATACTGAGAAATCACTACTCAAACATACAAAACTACAACAATAGCTACATTCAGCCGTTCTTGCCTTAGAATACAATTTTTATTCATGTGTAATTCGGTGTGAATGTAGAAACTAATAGAAAGGTCACCTTAAGCACCTCTGATGAATGAAACGGCTTAGACTGATTTCACCAGGAAATATCAAATTAAATGACAAATATATATTCTGCTGTCTGCACCATTTAGATGATAATGATGATGTTTGTTTTCAGTTAGCTTTTCTTTCTTTGGCCGCTGACGATGTCATTAAAGCTTCTTTCCTTTTTTTACCTTTATTTATATACCGCCTTTAATAATACAGAATTGTGACAAAGCGGCTGTACAGTATTAAATAGGAAATAGTGCATCAATAATGCAAAAGGGCAACAGTAAACACTCCATTTTCAGGTAAAGGCAGTTCATCATTGGATTCAATGACGTCATCATCCAGCTCAGTTCAGTTCAAATAGTATACGATAGTGTACATCCTGTGAAGACGCACTCTAGTGCCTGAAAACACTGAAACATGGAGATACACGTTTCTGTAAAACGGCTTTAAAAAATAAGCACGACTAATAAAATGTATCAACAAAAGAGTTTATTTGCTTCAGCACCTTATATAAAATATTTTCAGCAAATAAATGAACGATGTGCCAGGCAGTATTTATGATAAGAAAAAGATCCTTGACCAGATGAAGCTCCTCATGGAAATTAAAACTGAACATTAAATGAATTATATTCTGCTTCAGGAAGTAACGGATCAAACTGTTAAAAAGGCAAGTATGTCACGTCTTCCAGAAGTTTGGATTCTGCACCATTCGCCTCTGAAAGTTTTCATACCTGTGAGGAGGACAGAAGAATGACTCGAAAGACAAACACTCATTTGCTGGCATTTCGCTTCGTCTCAAAAGATCACTCACCATTTGAGGATGGAGCTCGCAGGAACATACATCTCTGAAGGGTTAGGTGTCATCTGTGACTGAGACAGCGCAAAAGACGAGGTGAAGTTGTACAGGCTCTCCAGCATCTTCTGCGTGAACTGTGAAATAGACAACGTAGATCTTCATCACTCTAGTTTAGCAGTTGAAAACACGTTTGCTCCAGAACAGCTACAAAGCAGCCGCAGGAGAGTTCCTGACATCACAGTGACACTGGTTCGTAATCTAAAAATGCTGTGGTTCATCCCGACTACAAACAGAGGATCCACTTTAAAAAGACTGAAGACCCTAAAGGTCATTTCTGAAGTAGCTATAAGGTGGCTGATATGTCTGGAAGTCTCTATGCATGCGTTACCTGTGTAAAGGAGTCCACTGTGGAAACAGCTGAATTAGATACTGGCGTTTGTTGTGCAAGCAGGTCCAAAGATTCAATAGAAACTCCAACCTGAGCCACTGACGGAGCCTGAGGGACAGACATCATGCCGAACGGATGAGCTCCACCCTCACCTGAAACACACACACAGGTTTTGTTTTTGTGAATTGTGGGGACATTCCATAGGCGTAATGGTTTTAATACAGTACAAACTGTATTTTCTATCGCCCTACACCAACCCTACACCTAAACCAAACCCTTATAGGAAACTCTGCACATTTTTACTTTCTCAAAAAAAAACTCATTCTGTATGATTTATAAGGCTTTTGAAAAATGGTCACCCTCTCCTTGTAATACCTATGTCATACCCATGTCATTATACAAACTTGTGTCCTGATATGTCACAAACACACACACACCATATCAGGGACAAACTCCCTCTCAGCACTTCAAGGCTGGAACACAATATACGACTTTTGCTAAGATTCTAAATGGGCTGATTATCGATACGAGTTACCAGAACTAAAGCCAGTCAAAATTTGGGCAGATGAGGCTGACAGATTTCACAGACAGTTGCAGTGTATGATGGACACAGACATTACTTGTGTCTGATCTTCACTTGTCATGCATTTCCATGCACAATTCTGTGTGAGTTTGATGTGATTTTCCTTTGTAATGATTCACTCAGTCGCCCTGGTGTTTTCAGATCTGTCGTGATTGTAAAAGTCGTGTAGTGTTTTCCAGCCTTTACGTAACTGATTTTACACTACCGGCTTACCAGCTTTCAGACCAGAGATTCTGAATATGGCACTGGGTTTCTCATTGGTTATGAAGCCTAAAAGCTGCCACACCTGTCCGACAGCGGGATCTGGAAAAGAGAAGTAGACAGCACCACCCATGCCGGCCGGGAAGGGCACCGTGCCCAGCATGAAGACCACCACATGATTGACATTCTCATAGTCAGGCAGATTAAAGACAAATTTATCGGTGGCGACCTGCTGCGCGTCCGTTTGGACCTGAAAGAGAGCAAAAACCCCATTGAAATTAGGGCTGGGAGTCGATTCCAAAAAGAATCGATCCCATTAAGGGGAGTCGACTCCCCATTCGTAGCCGATTTCAGTTCGACGAAGCGTATCTATGGGCGGCTCTCAAACGAAAGGCTGCATATCTCGGCTGCTGTCATCAAACGTCGCTGAACATCGATTCACGAAAATAAACTGAATGAAAAGAGTCGGTACAGAGCTCGTTTGAGTTTGAGGATGCAGCCTTGCTCGCTAATAGTGATTAGAAGTCTGATTCATTTCCACGAAAAGGTTCTTTTGGATAGATCGTTTTAATGAACCAGTTCAAAAAAAGATTCAGATACAGTTTCTATCAGCCAATGATAATTCTGAAAGAAAACGCAGAGAGCACAGATCAGTGGCCGAGAGCGCATCTGGTTTGACAGATAAACCATGAGCTCTTATATCAGTGTTGTTGTTCTGGTTATTTTCTTTCAGTGTACAGTTTGTTAATTTTGCGCAAAGCATAGGCTACCGCTGTTGAAGTACACATCATTCAGCTGAAATGTGGAGAGGGCTATAACTGTAGCCTGGAGATCTCCAAATGGGGGCGGGAACTCCAAAACAGGGTGGGCACTCCAAAATAGGGTGTGGCTTCCTCCCTTTGACAGACAGGCACATGACAAGCATTCGCAATTTTTCTCCCAATCCACTTTAGCGCAAACTCCGCCCCACAACTGATTTTAAAGATTTTATTGGTTGTGTCAATCACAGTGTTGATTTCCTATGCTATGCTACACAAATGCTAACCCCTAACCCTACCCCACACCTTACCCTAACCTTAAGCAGTGAAATTGACTGCACGGCACAATTGGCGCTGAATAGCATGGTAGACAAACAGTTAATATGATTATGCGATATGAGACCGTCGGGCCGTTCAGTAACTCCCGAACTGGACCTCAACAGAAAAATTGACCTCTTTAGTTACATCCAGCGTCACTACCCAATCCTACCCTGCAAATTTCAAGCCCCGAGACGTCCCGTTGCTTAAAACAAAGCAATAGAGCATAACCTTTCCCTTGCGTTTCACTGGGACGGCTCGCGGGAGCGCTCGTGGGTGATTCCCGTTTATATGATTAACCACTGGCCACGAACTTTGGGGCTCTGCTCTCACTGAGCATATTTATTTATATAGCATAGTTTATTTTATTTGAGATCAACTATAAACAATGTTTCATTTATAAACTTTAGTTTTGAAATGCAAGTCAATAACAATAGGCTGAAGCTAGAGCCAATGGGGAAAGTCTTTGCATGACGAGACCCTGCCCCATTTTGGAGGTTCTGCCCACTTTTGGAGTCCCCGCCCCATTTTGGAGATCTCCAGTCTGCAGTTATACATACTTGGAAATGTGCCTTGTTCCGTTCATTCAATAAACGCATGTCCACTGCTGAGCTGTGGACTATGACTAATTTCATGTGCAATGCAGACAAAATTTCAATTTAAATACAGAAATGTATGATAACTTTTAAAAATAAAGCTTAATTATATGGTAAGGCTACTTTCTAAGACCTACAGTCTTAGAAAGTAAGATCCTACATTCATGGCGAAATTAGGTTCCTCCACTCTAAAAAAAAACAAAAAAAAAAAAAACAACGAGACTCGAAAACAACAGCGAGAAATCAAATCTCATCGATTCCAGAACCAGGAATCGAAATCGATTCCAAAATTTTCGGAATCGAACAGTGAAATCGAAAGTTCTGTCTTGACACCATAAAACGTGAGCATCAGTAAAATGAGACGCGATAAACGCTGCTGATGTGATCGAATATGTATGTAATAATCGCACTCGATTAAACACGTTATTGGCGTTGCATACAAGGTTTAAACTAGTCTTACAGGTTAGTCCTCTGATTTTGTTGGAGACTAGTCGTAACGGTTAAATAGAACGTAGATTGGTCTCATCTGAATCCGAAATAAGGCTTATTAGCGGTTGGCTAACTGCTACTTGGTCAGACCACAGATATGTAGACGGGTCAGACTGGTTCCGAACACACAGCGGCTCTAAGTTCATGCGACTGAACATCAATCTACTCACCAATCTGCCGGCGACTAAACAACCGAACATCACCACGTTTGCTGCAGAAACACATTCGAGAAAACACAATCGATAGCAGATTTCAATAGAACCATCATCTCACACGTTACTACTAGAAAGTTCCAAAAGCAGCTGACAGCCTCGACCTCAGACCCGGAAACAAAACACAACGCGCTTCACTGATTGGACGATCCGGCGCGGCGCCTTCCTCCAGAAAGATCAAAGCGAACGAGGTGTGATTTAATCACAAAACATTTTATATGCACCATGTTTAGTATAAAAAATCTAGAGCAGATTTAACACAAAGAAAAGGATAAAAATACTATAAATATCAACACACTAGTAATGTAATGTGAAATATGAGGAAAAACATCGCTAAATATATCAGCTTCATGTCATCAGTCACACTGCTCTACTAATGACGTGATCAGCTTAAAAAGTTGTTACTAATTGTTAGAGCCCAAAGTTAAACTACTTCAACTTAGGAGGGCAGTTGTGGCCTAATGGTTATGGAGTTGGAAACCTAAAGATTCGACCCTTATTACTCACACGCTTTTTTTTTTTTTGCATTAGAGCCACAGTTATTATGAGAATGCACGTTACATAATTTTACATTTCATTAGTTGTAAAGCTAACAACTAATAGTAGTAACGTTTTTTTTTTGTCTGAGGAGATATCTACGATATTTATCATATCTAGTGAATTAGTGAATACTTGTTCACTGTTTTTCAGTTTAGGCTTTAATTGAACATTTTCACAACAATTGAAATGGGTTTGAAAAACGGTGAAAGAAATAGGTTAAGAAAATAGATTTTATTAAAGCCAGACAAGAGAATGGCAAAGAAAAAAAGCAAATAACAAAAGCAAAGTCTCAAGATAAAGACAAACGCAAAGACCACAGAACCTGACGATAAATCATTTCAACAATCAATGACACACGAGTGATTCAGCGCAGCCGGTCCCAGCGCCAGATCGACGCGTCGTCACACACCGCGATGAGAATGCTGCTGTCCCGGCTGAAACTGGTCTGTCTGATGGCCGACGTGCATTTAGGAAGGGTGAGCGTCGTGCACCTGAGGAAGGCAGAATAAAGTTTATAAAGCATAAAGCGGCTCCGTTCAGCCGAATACGGTGCCGTAGACAGTGCGAGCACAGGAATCTTACTTCGCTTTATGAGGATCTTCCACTTCCAGGTCCCAAACGTAGAGCTTCCCGACTTGATTTCCAAGAGCTAACATCTGAGGAGGTGAAGATACACACACACACACACACACACACACTCTTCATTCATGTGATAACGTCAGATGTTCGTACTAACCCTATTTAACGACACCGTCTTTGGCTTGTTTTGTTGTCAGTAGTCTACAGTTCACATCTGGACCAGTGCAGAATGAACGTGAATGTGTATCAAGAAGCTCAAACCTTCTGCCAGAAGTCCATGGAGAAGCGCATGTACCAAATGTCGCACTGGCTGTAATCGAAGCGTCCCAGGATGGTCACGTTAGACTCGTTCGGTTTGATGTGGTCGATATCGTCTTCCATTTTCCCGGGTTTCCAACACACAATTGCGTTTTCGCATGACTACAAAACAGCACACAACAAATAACTAGCATCATTACAGAGTAACTTACACTGACGTATTAAAATGTGCACTGCAGAGAGTACCTTTGAAAGAATCAAATCGCCAAGCCAGCGGACGCAGTCCACATAGTTCCTGTGAATGTCTCGTGTGGAAAAGTCTGGGAAGTGAATCTTCTGAGACACAAAAGGCCTGAAAATGTACGTAGGAAAGACTGGCTAAACCAACACGCTAAAGCACACAGACCGCTGAAGAAGCCATCAGGAACCTGACCGAAGAGCACTAGGTAGGACTCACCGGTTGGTTTTGCTGGGGTTATACTCATATGAGCCGCGTATGGCTTTCTGCATCCGCTCAGAGTTGATTCTCCACAGCTTCAAGGAGTGATCCATCCCACAGGACATGATCTTCTCACCAAGCAGGTCAAAATCCTAAAAACAAAACGGAAGCATTTAGTGACACGAAGACACTTTCATCAAACCCCGGCGCGAGAAACAGTGCGTCAGCGGACGCGTGTTTATCGGAGTCGTAAACAAACGCCGCATTGGTTAGGATCACACTGCAGACTGGCCGAAGCGAGTCTGATCAGGAATAGCAACGATACTCCACGACTTTAAACTCACCGCGCTCAAGACCTCGTCACGATGCCCTTCTACGCCTCCGAAGATGGCCACCAGAGTGTCCGTCTGAATGTTCCAGAGGCGCAGTGCGTGATCTGACAAAAACAACACAGCAAACGATGAACAACGTGCTCTGAACGGAGCGTGAGTCGGCCTGCGGAAGGTCTGAGAGCTCATTACCTTTACTGACCGACAGCAAAAGGTTCGGATCCCTCGGGTGAAATTTGAGCTCGTTGATCGCATTTCCGTGGCCGACGTAATGCTGCAGATGAAACGAAGAAGAAATCAGCGTGAACGTGACCGGACAAGCAGCAGACGCACACGACCGCACTACTGCAGATCGGACCATTCAACATTCATCCTGACTCACTTTGACACACTGCATGGTGATGTGGTTGATGATGCGAATGATGCCGCGCGACCCGGCCACGGCCAGCAGCGGGTGACTGGTGCTCGTGTCGAAGGTCCAAGCGCAAGTGTAGAAGTTTTCATCTGCCTAGTCAGTGCAAGAGTCAAGGGAATAACAAAAGACACCGCAGCGGCAGCTTCATACGGACGGAATAGCAGACATTTCGGGATGAAACCCAACCATCGAGCGAGTTTATTCTGCGTGTCTGAAAAGGATACGTCAGCGTCTACATACGACTGCAGGAGACGAATCTCTCCTTGAGAATGACACTCATATAAAGTGACCTGCAGGAAGAAGAGACGCCCAACATGAGAAAATCTGCAAAGACGTGTGTGTGTGTGTGTTTGACGAACGGCGAGCGTTCCACTCACTCGGTTGCTGCCGACGGTCGCGAACACCAGCGGGTCGCCCTCCTTACTGTGCCAGTTAAACTGCACTCCGAACAACGGCTGCCCGTGATCCTCCTGCACGTCACACACATCACCGTCAGAGCGCCCTCACAAGTACACACTTCACAAACACCTCAGGCTCTCTTACCCTCAGACTGTTGACACACTTGAAGGAATATTTGCATTTCTTGGACTTCCACTTGCCTTTGCCCCAGCTCTTCCTGCCCGGGGCATTGGCCGTGTTTGTGGGAGTGTCGGGCCGCTCCATGTTGGTGCCGCTCTCAATGCTGACAGCATCATCCTGGGAAAATGGAAACATCTGATTGTTAGGCCGTGAATTAACATGCAACCCTGTGTCCATGTGAGCAAAAGTCAATCTGATCCAGAGCAGATCACGTGATGGAGACAGAAACAAATGCATTCACACAAAAACAGAAACCGATCGTGCTTTATATTGTCATTAACCTATGTTCATCATCATCATCATCATCATCTATATAAATACATGGAACTACACTAACGGAAGCCCTCGACAGAGACACAGTCGCGTGTGTCTAATAACAGAACAACACACAGCGTGTTAAACGTCCATGAAATCATGATGACAAACACTGAGCAGCGAAAGAGCAGCAGTTTAGCGCTGATGAGAAACACGCGATTAGAGACAAAGAAAAACTTCACTCACGAGCAGCTGCACAAACACACACAATAAACTCATTCAGAGCACAGTTAACCTACATTGTCGTCTCCAGACAGATCGGGATTGCTGTTTTCATCACTGCTCAATTTCTGTTTTTTGTTACTCGGCATTTCGTTTCCCGCCTCGGCATGAGATTCAGACATCTTCCTCCGCATCTTCCTCCTGCAATGCCACACTGCCGGAAAGCAAAGCGTGCGCGCGCGTGCCACACTGCTGCAAAACAGCACGACAGCTGCTGTAACGCTTAGCGACAGCAGAGGGAGGCATTTCACATTCACACAGTCACACACGAGGTGCTGCACTCACTCAGAAAAAAACGGGAACTAGAGCAGATACACAGCTACAGAACTGCGAAAGGGTTACCAGCTTAGGAGTCAAGTGTAATAGAAGCGTTTTAATGCCTTAGGTGTGATAATAGTTTACGTGTTTAATTTTTTGAAGACAGAGAGCAAGTCAACATCTCACATGATTTCATTGCATTTGAACTAAATCACACTGTAATAATTTTAAGGGTTATATAATAACCAAGGTTTGTCTTTAGCAAAGGCTCTCAGATGTTAGGGTTATTAATATTTAATGAAGGTTGGGGTGCAGATTAAATTTACTGTCACTTAGAAACTAGACCTTTGACCTCCACCAGGATCTGTGTTTGTTCATGGTTATTAAAGACAAACACTAGAGTAACAGAAATCATTCATTATCATGGACCCTTTTTTGTTTCGATTTCTAACTAGTGTTCATCCTGACACTTCGCTCCATGACAAACCTGTTTCATTCAGCATGAATCACTAAATCATATCTTTTCTAACCCTGCTTGAGTTTTCAGACCAGCCAGTTCTAGTAAAACATGAGATCTGGGAACAGACACATTTATTTTTCTATTATAGAACAATCTGACTCTCCGATACGACAGCGAGTGTTAGACGCGATGTAAAATGAAGAATGAACAGATTTCTGACACGCTGAGACTCGTCAGGTTACGCAATGGCAGCGCGTGCCACGCGGTGTTCAGAAGATTGAGATGTCGATCTCATCCTTTTTTTGAACACGTTTTAAATGACAGTCACAGTTCCCCAGGTGATTCTGTGATGCTCGTACAGTTGAGTTAAAATAGAAACATTGTGACTTTTTGTCACAGAATTGATTCGCTGATTACTGACAGACTCCCACACTGTGCGTTACACTAACTTTTATTGTGTGGTCCTCTTTTTCTGATTGACACAGTGAAGTCTTTTACTCCAGGTGATGAGTTAAAACAGCCCTGTTAGAACAGCCCTGAACGGCTCAATGTAATTCATTAAGATATTCTAAATATTAACAGCATGAATTTGGAGACCACATCGACTAGATGAGCCCCAGAGACGGATCCCCAGTGAAGACCTCGTCACCTAGACGGCCGTCGGCACAAGACCACGGGAACCAGATGAGTCCTCTGCGTCTGGTCAGAGGAGAACTGGCCCCCGACTGAGCCTGGTTTCTCCCAAGGTTTTTTTCTCCATTTGTCATCGATGGAGTTTTGGTTCCTTGCCGCCGTCGCCTCTGGTTTGCTTGGTTGGGGACACTTATTTTTCAAGTGATATCGTATACTATTTGAACTGAACTGAGCTGGATGATGATATCACTGAATTTAATGATGAACTGCCTTTAACTGAAAATGGAGTGTTTACTGTTGCCCTTTTGCAATATTGAGTCACTATTTCCTGTTTAATATTGTACAGCCACTTTGTCACAATTCTGTATTGTTAAAAGCGCTGTATAAGTAACGGTGACTTGACGACTTGAATTTCAGTAAAGCTGCTTTGAAACTATGTGTGTGGTGAACAGCGATATAGTGATGAAACTGCGCTGAACATCAGTCCGCAACACCCAAACAGGACACTGACATGAGGGCGGGAGGGTCGTTCAGATGCGGCGGGGTAAAGCCAGTCACTTTCAGGAGGACGGTCGAGCCTCTCGTTCGTGTGAGCTTCTATTGCAGCGTTGTGCAACGGCACTCGTTCTCTGACTGACGGCAACAGTGGAGATTCCAGAGCCACGTCACCGGGTCAAAGGTCACTGTGTGTGATATAGAGCAGACGACTAAATTGTCTTGACGTGTACGTTTAACTGTATAAAATGAAGTATTTCTTCCTTTCATTTAAAAAATAGTACAGAAGTCATTGACATGATCGATGACATCAGAATGAACCATCAACTGAATTCTGAAATATATCTTTGTGACATTATTGTTTGACACATCCAGCGTTTGGTTTTTCTGTGTATGTCATGAATATTCTAGTCAAATAATCTATAAAAAGACAGCAGTTGTGGGATGACACATCAGTGCTGGGAATCTGACTCGGACAGGAAATACAAGCACCTGCAGGAGGAAGTGGGAGTTCCCATACTGTCAGCTCGACATGAAGCAGAGCCGTCACTGAGACTGTGTTCTTCTTCTCACAATAACCAGACCAGCAGCGATGAATGCTAGGTGTTAAACTCGATCAGTTGAATGCTGGCTATCGCCGGTCGGGTAGTATTTGCAGATCAGAGGAACTGTAGAAGCTCAAGGGAACAAATGACCCAACAACAAAAATATAAAAAAAAACTTCAAAAATAATGTTTTAATATCAGTGTGATTAGAAAGACATTAAAGAAACCAACCCGTATTCTTTTTTTTATTTTTATTCAGCATCCTGCTCTGTTAATAATGTTGATGATTAGCTCGTCAGTTAAGCATGTCGGTCTCGAAATTTACGTAAGAAAGTTGACTTACCCAAATGGCCTTGAGCATGTAAACCGAGTATGAAAACCTCACAAAGGCTTTTGTTTAATGATCTCCAGTGACTGTTGATCTCAAATATGCAGACACACCGGTTTAGACTTTCATTAAAACTCGAGATGTTTTGAAGCGGAGCCTCTTTCAGACGTGGCGGATTTTTAAAATCCACTGAAGAAGAAAACAAAAACCATACAGTGGACTCATACTAGACAAAGAAATGACTTTTATTTAATGGACAACAAAAATAACAATAACATGGAAATATCAAGTTACAAATTTTAAAATCTCTGATACAAGATGGAGACTCCTTGAATTCGTCAGGACATTAGTGCGTCACATCAAACACGTCCGACTCGTTTATCTCGTGTTTTTACTGCACACACTAAAAATGACATTAAACAGACACACCCGAGGAACCTGAAGTGCATAAAGCTTCGCTAGTTTTACTATGATCATGTCCTGAGTTTGATCTGTAGTTGTAGTTTTTGACCAGTGCTGTAAACAGCACAGACTATGTGAGCGAACCTTTGGAAAAGCGAATGAGCGGTCACATGTTCGGTGGCTGAATCTGAAATTGGGTTAGGGTTAAGAGGAGACTTGAATAATCTCGGTCCTGCCTCCATTGTTTGACATCACTTATGAAATGAAATGATGTGCATGTAAAGTCACACAAACACACCGACACTGAATGAAAATCGGGTTCAGTACGAGGGAATTTCTGATGCGAGTCCCGGCCTAGGTTAATGAAACTTGAGGTTCACTGAACTGTGAGAACATTGTGGTTTCCTGTTTCTATTAATATTATTTATGCAGACAAGAAAAACACAAGAATTGCATAGGAATGTGACGTGTAAGAACCGAAGCAAGAAAAATACAGGGAAATGCAGAAGTTGATGTATTAGCTGATCGTTTAAAGGCTTTTGCTGGTTCCCAAAAGTCCTCTAGAGTTTCAGCAGATTCTCCAGACTCAGAATATGAGGAAATCTTTTGTCTTTTATACAATGACATATTCATTGTGCTTTCCTCTTATGAAAAGAAAAGGTCAGCAGCCTACATAAGTGAGAGGAATCTACTGGGATATACTTTTCAAATCTATTTTCAGTGTCTTCCAAAGGTCAAAGTTTTTTTTGTTTTTTTTTGTTTAAATTATATTTTTGGTCTTTTTGTTCCTTTATTATTCACATAGGACCGTGGAGAGATGACAAGAAAGTAGCGGGTAGAGCGAAGGGGGTGCGGTCGGCTTAGGACCTCGAGACGGGAATCGGACTCGGGTTGCCGTGAACGCAGTTGCGCCGTATACGTCGGCACACCGACCACGAGGCTACCGGCGCCGACTTAAAAGTTCAGAAACAGATGAACATGGCCAAGACAAACGCTTTACCAACAGCTAACCACTGCGCCAATAACGCATTAGCACTTTTACTGCGATCTTTCATGAATTCCTGTAAGTTGTGCTGTGATGTACGCTTGTGTTTCAGTGCGATTATTTCCTGGTCTGGATCGGCTTTCTGCTCTTTTGTTTCGGCACTCTTCAATTCGAGTTCTGCTGCAGTCTCCTGTGAATGCTAGAACTCTCATGAGAAAACAAAACATTAACAAAGAAAGTTTATTTAGGACTGAATTACAGCAGATAATTCAATTTACAGAATATCAAGTGACCTGCAAAGGAAACACTAACATCAACCCACTCCTGATTGACAATATATACCTAACAATATATGCTCATCCCACCACCACAAACATATACATCAGCAATATAACGCAGATACATGTAATATGAGCTATTATAATGCACTAACACCATCTCTGATCTGTCTTCGTAAAGAAACACATTTAACCCTATTTTTATGTGGATTCTGAGAATAGCACTTACTATTAAATAGAATAATTAGAGTTATCCAGAATAATTAGAGGACTACTAGAGAATCACAAGCCTTCAGAAGAAGTTAATCATCAATGGCAGAAAGTCCCAAAATGACATGCCGAAACATGACAAGTCAACGATCTGGGAAGTTCTGGTTCAACAGGTTTAAAGTTACTGATTAGCATCTCAGGTAAAGACTGTTGCTCATGTTTAACGTGCAAACCTTCTGACAAAACACACACAAGAGTAATAATAATAACAATACAGATATATAGTTACATTGTTTGGAGATTATAGTTTACAACCTTTTACACACCAGAGCCAAATGCAGCACTTCAGATCTGCTACTGAACAAGAGAAAATAATTCACTGTTCAATCCAGTGACCGACGACCTTCTTTCTCTTCAACGACGTGTTCTCATTTATTACTACTTTCTGAATAATCCTTCCTAACTTCCTCATAACATTAGTTTCCTCTTCTAACGTCTAACGTTCTAACGTAGCTTCTCTGAACTGTTGCTCTCACTTTCCTGTGCCGTCTACTACTCAGTAGTGAACAATGATAAAACTGTTTCATGGAAACAACCGACATCTGCCCAAAGCGGCAAATGAATCTGTACACAGACCGGACTGCCTGACTGACAGCGATTCTGAAGGGAAGAACGGGACGGTCGCTCACGGGCGGGACGGCACTCCTTTGCCTTTCAGGATCCGACGCACCTGTGGAAATTACAAAGAAAAACAGGTCACTGAAAATCTCAATGGATCAGCGAGTCACGCAGGGCCTGAGGCGCTTTAGTCTGAACTGCTCAAACCGGTTTCATTTATGTCACTGCAGTCTAGTTCTCTCTCGTTTAACCCAACACGACTATTTAAAAGCATCTTAGAGGAACTAATATGCAACTGGAGCTTAGGTTAATCTCAAGGGTTGGGGAGCAGGGGGGGGCGCCAGATCGTCATCTGGTCTGACCGGTTAGTGATAGGACAGCAGGCCGTGCAGATGGAGAACCACAGTGAAAGTACGGTTTCGAAAGCGCACGGTGAGGCCTGGAGTAGGGCTACACGATTAAAACAAAAATCATAATTGTCGATTATTCTCCTGAAAATGTAAATGTAATTGATCACAATTTACATTGAATGATGTTCTGAATAGCTTTATACCGTTGTTAGAAGCAACTGCATGACACATTTTTATATACAGTTTCATCTTTAAATATAAAAAAAGTAAAAAGTTACCAATTAAAACAATGAGGAAAAAAAATAACCCTTAAGATAAGCTGTAGGAAATATACACTCTCTCTCTCTGTCTCTCACACACATCTTAAGAAAGCAGAATAATGTAAGTGGATTTTTTTTTGTAATTGCACCTTTGAACGTTTACATAATTGTGGCATCTTTACTTGTAATCCCGATTAGAAATTAGATTAATTGTGCAGCCCTACCTGGAGTCACAAGATAATGAAAATACAGTCTATCGCAAGACACGCCATAAACGTTTCATTATAATGAAAACAATGCTATAATAGAAAGTTGTAAACACTTTGTGCCGCAGCGTTTCAGCGCGTCGTCACTGGAAGAGCGAATGACTTGGGCGGGCGGATATAAGCTGTAGTATTATGTTTACGTTGGCCATTTGTCTGATAATCTCATATAAGATGCATTCGGATGAAGAAATTAACATGCTAGCAGAGCGTGACAGTGTTCAGCGATACCCGACTTTATGGTCTCATATTTTTCCTTTTCAAAAATATGGATGATGGATCATTAATGGTAACTAGCAGTGTTATTTTTCCCATCATCAACAGCATGTTTTATTGAAACATTCTAATCAATTAATCGTTTTAACTGAGCTTTTCCAAACACTCATCAATTCTGACCTGGTCTCCCAGCGGACCGTCGGGCACCAGTTGGGCCGGCTGCTCATTCTCCAGGTTCTTGGCGCTGGGATCGGCTCCTCGTCTCAGCAGCAATCGAACCGCGTCCACTTGAGCCAGGCGGCCCTGCAGAGCGCTGGCCATGTGCAGCGCCGTGTTCCCGTTGAACGCCTGTCAATCAAACAGAGAGAGGTCACGATCAAAACCGAGCGCCAAACGCCCGCGGGAGAAATGCGACGCCACTCACTAACCTTCACGTTTATGACGGAGTAGTAGTTGGACTGGTCCAGAAAAAGGCGCAGAAGCTCAACGTTGGCCTCTTCGGCAGCCATGTGCAGAGCGGTGCGGCCGCTCTTGCGGTCCTGTTTGAAACGCGACAAAAACGCACGAGTCAAGACCATCAGACACAATCACACCCGAATCTCCAACGGAACCACGTTCACCTTCGCTTCCAGCGACGCGCCCATCTGCAACAAAGTGCTCACGCACTCCCCGAGCAGCTTCCTCTTCTGCAGCAGCGCCAGACTCTGAGCGGAGGGGGGCGTCCCGTGACCGCACAGCTCCTGCACCGCAGCATTGTGGGACAGGACCGCAACATGGAGGGGTGTGAGTCCTACGGACGCAAAAAACGTTCGGCATCTTTCACTCTGTTGTAGCGGCAACCGCGGACGAATTTATTACATGAAATAACCAGGGCAGAGGAGCCCGTTTCTAGAACACACTGACCGTCGTAGTTGACCACCTCCACGTTGACCTGCCGCCCACTAGTCTGCATGGATTTCTGGATGGCCTTAAGGGAAACAGTGAGTTTGCTGCTTACACAATTCCCAATTTTCTAGAGCTCTAGAAAACAGATCTCAACATGTACTGCACTGTGGCATTCTGGGAGGGATTGTGTACGAACGCCAAAAGTGTTACCGACCGCGGCGACGGTTGCGTGCCACGACCTGTCGACAGTTAATGGCTGACAGAAACACAGGCATTTTGTTTTCCAGTCTTATCAAAGGAGGTTGTGTTGTGCGGCCAGTCGAGGGAATTTTTTGCCTGTGTTCCGTGCCTCTTTTTTGAGGAAATGCATATTAGTTAAGCATGTTATGAGGAAGTCAGTAAGCGGCTGGTTAAATAAAGACCGAGCATTTGATCGAATGATAGACGAGGACTGTTGACAGAAGATGAGAAAACGATAAGAGGAAAAACAGCGGCTAACAGATGCAGACGCAGGTTAACAAGGAAATACTGTGTTGTTAATGACTGTAGGGATGGGCCAGACCGGGTGACTAGTCAACTAGTTATTTGACTTTTGACTAGTCGGTTAGTGGTTGCCTATTTAAACGAAGGTGCCGATATCAATTTAAACGTATGAGAGCATTTAAGCGTGCACAGCAGTCAGTCTCGTTCCTGTTATCATACTGGATCCACAGGTTTACTAGTTTTATTAGGTTTATTAGTGTTAGCTGCTGTACGGAGATCACTTGCTCGGATTCTTCAAATTGTTGGACATAATGAATTAAATATTTCGCACACATCAAACGACTGTGAACGTCTGAGGTGAGTCTGAGTGCAGGAGCTTCTTCAGAGTTGAAGAATTTTATTAATATGACAATCTAGCGTTTCTAGATGTGAAACACCACAGTGGAAACAGGCTTTCAGCGTAACATTAGTAACCAGCGTACGCGCCGGGGGTGGATTTCCGTTAGGGTTAGGGAGTGAACAGGAAGCGGTACCTGCAGCGTGGAGGCGTGGCCCTTCTCAGCACACACGTGTAACGGGGATCGGCCCCAGCAGTCCACGGTGTTCATTTCAGCTCCCAGTAACAGCAGGTCTTGTGCAATCAGGTGCTGATCTGCGGCAACGCTGACTTGGAAAGCGCTCTGAGGAAACGAGAGATCAAATGAGTCATCGCACCTCAACGCATTTGTTTGTTTGTGTTAATAACAGGGATGGGAGTGTTTCTTGGCCGTACCTGGTTGTTGTGTTCTTTCATGTCCAGCATGCCAATGGCGGCCATTTTCCTGGCAAGGACGTACGCCAGAGCTCTTCTTCCCTGGGCCACCGCGATGTGCAAGAACCTGCAATCAGTCAACAATCACCTAATGACTCTATGCCGTGTCTCTAAAGATGGAAACCAACAGATTAGCCTAGCTGAGGTTGGCTACGACACAGCAGGGGCGTCGCGAGGGCTAATCATTCAGGGCTCGAGCCCCAAAAGATTTTTCTCTAGCCCCGAATGTTTTTACGGGTTGGTATCGCCCTATGATTTCTGAGGAATTCACGGAATTTGTCAAAGTTTGAATGAATTATTCAAAAGCCGTCATTATACTTCAATCAAATCGCGAAATGGCCTAGTATCTGTAAATATTCAGCCGCAAAATACCATTTAAATATGAATCCTGCATGTTCTGCGTGTCTCTTTATGAATGAATGAATGGTGCAGACCCACACGTGGTTTCCTTAAAAAAAAATGCATGAGCAACATCTCCAGAACTGCTTTGAGAGTACTTTGTGAGCAGTTCACTGTTTTATTTGAGTAAAACCAGGGTCATTTACTCACAGAAATTTGAAGGTATTCATGGCAACCCGTCAAAATAAAAGTTCGGTTTAGCTTGTAGACATTGTGCCAGAAATATTACTTTATACTTTATTATTACTTTATTTTTTTATATGTTACTTTTATCATTCAGTAGAATGTACATACTATAGTACTACTACTACTACTACTGCTACTGTTGAAAAAACAATAAAACTTTGCTACACAAAATTTCTTCCAACTTTTAATAGTACATCCCCTTTATTTGCCAAAAATAAAATTTAATTTTCATTCATTAAAAGATAAATAAACATTGTATGCCTTAATTTGATAACCAGAAAAAAATAAATACACAACACAGAATTTCATAAGGCTGTTGTAGAAATAAAAAAAGTTGTTCTATGCATTCAAATAGACATGCCAAGACAAATTTGGTGACAATTTCCTAAACATAACTTTTGATAAATTGCCATTAAAGTTTCATTGTTTTAATTAATTACACTTTTTTTTAAAAATATGATTATTACTGTTATTATTAATAAAATTAAATTTAACCATCAAAAAGGAAAACAGAAAAATGAAAACAGAAAAAATAAAATGGGCCCTATTTTTGCATGCAAATATATATTTGTTACAGTTTTAAATACATTTTCAAATTTATTATTGTATTTGTGTAAAGGGTTAGGTAAAAATTGGTATAATACTTTTGTTTGCTATTTGCAGTGATTTACTATTTACTATTTTTTATAGTGTAACAACGCTGTTTTGTGCCACTGCTTTGGCAAAGTATCTGTCAAATTAACTAAAATCGAAAGCACAATATGACTTTGCTCACACGATCAGTTCATGATCCGATGTTTTTTCAGAGTATCAGAAGAGGGGTGAGTCAGGTCATTGACCTTTTTTCTTTGTTCAATTTGCACACTAAACATGGGTTAACTTGGAGCTTTTATTTGTGAACTCTTAAAGTGCAGCAGATTAATGAATTTACCTTTCAAATAGATCATCCAGGTTCACCCACCTGTATCTAACAAAATTTTACGTAAGTATGACGTTAGCTCCCATCCAGCACCTCTAGCCCCTGATGTTTTGGCACCAGCCCCAGATGTTTTCAAACCCTACAAACGCCCCTGCGAAACAGTAATGATTCAAGAGTATAATGTATGAAAATGTCCTCACGTGTCTCCATCCCCATCTCTAGTGGTGAGCTCCACGTGGCTCAAAGCAGCCAGTTTCTCCTCCTCATGTTGTATCTGCCATTGGAAGAAGGACACCGGAGGCGCGGCGGTCGTACTGAGGCCGGACGCGCGCGGCGGGACGGAGGACAGGTACGTGCTCTCCGCGGACGGCAGCGGATGGCAGCCGGTGTAAACGGGGCTTCCGGCACTGGCGTACAGATCTCCGGGGGGCGCCGGACATCCTCTCACCGTCACGGAGTCAATGGAGAGTCGCTCTTTGAACAGAACGTCACCGATGTCCTCCAACATCTCAGTGTCACAGAACACGTTCTCACTGTGGCTGCACAGAGACTGGGAGACACAGAGCAAGCGGTTCAGGACGTGGTGCTGTGTATTCTGCAGGGAACGCAGCAAAACGTTATCAAACGTAATGAAGAGGCTCAGGAGTGACCGGAGCTTCAGAAGGGCTGAGAAGCACACGAGCCTGAGTTTGGTCAACTTCAAATCTCACTTAAACTAATTATTTAGAGTCTAAAGATCCCTACGCTCTACACCAGTGTTTCTCAACTCTTCTTACATACTTAATTTACTTACTTAATAAAAAAAACATTCTGAGAGATGAGAAACGCTGCTCTGCGTTATGATTCTTATTGAACTGTATAGTGTAGATACACAAGATCCACACAGATCTTTTTCCTACTGAACTACAGACAGATGTCACTGATCTTGACAGGCCTTAGAATCCAGTGATGCTCCAGCGAGCGGATATAACTGATCCGAACCGATCTGATAAACCGGCAGTGAAACGCACCAGGATGTCCGAGTCTGCGGCTCGCAGTCGTTTCGCCGGAGAGACACACAGATTCTCCGCTTCCCTCTTCGTTCTCTGCAGCGCATGGAATATGGCTGTAATAAAACAGAAATTTATGTTCCAGTAACTTCTGACAACCAACTTCCTGTTACTAAGTCATAAGTGGATACATTGATGTATTTACCTGGACATTCATCTTCAATTTGATACTGCTGAGCCTGTGAAGAAGCATATAATTCCATCCATTTATAACAGCATAAAAGAAACAGCACTGTGGATTCATTCAAGTCCGATGGAGCAGATCACGTGCCACCAAAAATACAACATAATGTCACATAAGGTGTACCTGAATGTCGTGATGGCGTTTCTGCATGATCAGATCTTTGACGGTGTTCTTCACGCGCACGCCTTGATACCGACTCGGTTTCCGCGCGCTGTGCGCTTCCACTGAGAAAATAAAAAAGATTTTGATGTAACGTTATTTACTTTATTCGGTTTACTGTCTCTGAATCCCACTGAATACAGTCTCCCATGATTACATACGCTGCGTGGCTTTCGCACTACAGGTTTTATTCACCAACACTTTTCTTTCCTGATACGGTCCGTGTGAACACACCACTTCAGTAGGGTTAATAAAATAACTGAAAGGGTCTCAGAATTATTGTTTTTTTCCTACCGTTGACGCCGTTTTGAGGGCTACCCGCATTGCTCCAGCTCTGATCCGAATCCGAGTTCGGAGATCCGGCCGACAGACTCGCGTCCGTGGGAGAAGGACATCCGTAGAAGGACAACAGGTGGACCGGACTCGTCATAACATCGCTGTCCCGGTCCAGAACACCCCGGAATCCCTCACAAACTCTGTCAATGATCATTGTCTCTTGCTGTGACGCGCGTACGAGCGTTTGGTCTGAATGACGCGACGCAACATTAACCGAAGAACTTATTTGCGGGTGACGTGACGCGTGACGTCAGGACACGCCTTCAGCCAAAAGAGATTGGTATGATAATGGAAAAACAAATTGAAACAAATAAATACAACTAGCTCGATAATATACAAAATATGCTCCAGTATCACATGATTCAAAATCATGTATGTAAACATGATTTCGAATAATTGAAATGTAATGAAGAGAACATGAGAGTTTTCTTGTTTCCAGATGCGAGTCCGTGTCAATCTGATCAGTAAACGAAGAACCATCGAGATCTTCGTGAACCGAACGGTTCGGCTGTTACTGAATGATCCAATCCAACCAACATTCGATGATTTAACTTATTAACTTTGACTTATTTCAGGCCCACAGAGCAACCAAGAGAAACCAGCCAAAGTAATAATAGTTATTTTATTATTATCAATAATGAAGTCAAAAAAGAAATAATACTGGCTGTGTCTATATGATATAAAATATGAAGGAACAGCGCAAACGAGTAAACGAAAGAACAAGAACAAAAAAAAAAAACAAGCTCGGTTATGACGCCAAGTAATCTTAGATAAAGAGCTCCATCTAGCGGTACTAGTTTTAGTTAGAGATCCAGTGAACCAGCAGCTGCAAGACGTCAATATTATCACAGTAATACAAAGTATTTCACACTTCTTAAAATGTCTAAATCTCTAAATGCGTGTCTCTTCCCACTTTGTGCTGAAGTACTGATGTAAAATATCACGAGGGTGAAAGAAAGTAAAATTTTATTTACAGAAATTATTTTTAAAATATATAACATACAAAAAAGAAATAAAAATGTGAAAAAACTAAAAACTTACTGCATATGCCACACCGAACACTTGTTGCAGCACATACCGTAAATATCCAGATGCACAAATACAAATATTTACAATAAAAGCCTATTCAGCTCTCAATAGGTTCAAACTGCAGCAGACTATCAAATCAATTCACATTTATTTCACATACCTACATGCTCGTCTACAGTTCGAGGCTACTTCGGGTTGTGTCGTCCAGGGTCTACATTTACAGTAAAAGGAAACATGTCTACTGGTAAGTGCACTGAAAGACCTTGGTGCTCCGGGTACGCAAGGATGTAAAGTACTTTGAACAGAAAGCTGCATACTGATATCCCAACAGTGCGCATGAACGTACTCCACTGTTAGAAAGAACAAAGGCAGCAGCGGCCAGTCACATAAAATTCACCGTCGAGTTAAACGTGAGCTTCTTCAATCCGCGTTTGACTGCAGACAACACGACTGTATCGTGGAGATAAAAGGCTGCGTGTCTACATGTCTACTGAAGGCCAGTGATTTAACAAAGTTAGTGTACAGTCTTTAAGAAAAGCCAAAGGCAGGGGCACTGCAGTCTGACAGTCCTGTGATGCCTAAATGTCAATCAGCAGTGCGATTTTCAGCCTGTAGACTCAGGTCAGGACAAGCGCTCTTCTTTTCCATGAAGAGAGAGATCAGATGGATCTTGAGGCGTTCCTTTTCCGTCACCTGCTCCTTTATCCTGCTCCTCCTCCTCGTCCTGTCGCTGCACTGATGACAGATACTGCTCTAACAGGCTGCCATCCTGACTGTCCCCGGCGGCTACCGTCACGGGCCCGAGAGAGCGCACCGTCTCTGGAGATCCGGCCGTGGCCGTGCTGCTCAGGCTGTTGTCCAGTGCCGCCTGTCGCTCTCCAGGGGAGTGAAAGCCAGACTCCGGGATGGAGATCTCAGTGCGGACGGGCGTTGCTGCGGGAATGCTGGGATCCAGTGCGGAACTCTGCGCCGCACTGAGCCGCTTGTTCACAGACGATTGCCACTCCAGCACGACCTGAAGCTGTTGGACAAAGACAGCACACAGACAAAATAAGGAAAATAGTCTATTTTGATGATTCACGGGCACGTTCATCACCCGTCCTTCATTTCCCAGCTGAACATGTCTGATAATTGCGGATTTACTGTGAAAACATCAGCCGCATTCATCATCTTCACACTGACCTGCTTCCACAGGAACTTCACAGCTTCTTCCTGCACGCGTCTCTGCAGTCGCTCTTCTTCTTGTTGCTTGCGCACGCTGCCAAACATACTTTAATTACTGCGATATACTTTGTACTGTATAAGCTTACGTGATTGTTAAAGTTGATATAATCTTTGAACTAATCCGCTAAAAAGCCAAAGAAAACATTCATTTACAAAAGTACCAGAATAATACCGATATCACTTTTCTTCCTTTATACCTCATAACCTGATGGACAAACATGTAAGATGTGCTGAACAGCAAAGTGTTTCACCTTTCCAGTTCTGCGGTCAGGTGGACGATGTGATCCTGCATCCTTCGCAAGCGGATCTCAGCACGCACTTCTTTGGCTTGTGGGTGGCAGTGCCGCGTCCAGTGACCCCTCCACCAAGACTGAATCCTAACAGCTGCATCATGTGGTTCATACTGCTTTGCTTTACACTGCGGCACAACAGCTTTCTGCATCCCAGGCCAGTCCGAATCCTCCACAGAACCGTTCCGTAACACGGCATCTTCGTTTAGCGCGCGCCGCTGCTCGTTAATGTCGGAGCGGTCCACGTGATCCGATTCTTGTGTCAGGGAGGCGAGGACGGCTCCGCCTACTGACTCCTCCTCTGATGGGCGGTGCAGAGCAGATGTGGGAGGAGCCAGAGAATCATCAAACTCCTCCTCACCGCTGTCAGGAGCTGAAGCTGGATGAACAGCGGAGTTAAAGGGCAGGAAAGCAGATTCGGAGGACAGCAGACTGCCATGAAGCTTCTCCTCATCAGTCTGCACATCCTCCAGAATCATCCTGTCTTCAGCAGCGGGTGGAAGGCGGACAGCAGCGATCACGGGTGGAGACGCAGGGCCCATCCACGTGTTTACCTGAACTCCTGGATCCACATCTACAAATGACACGAAAAAAAGATGCAGGCTGAAGCCTTTGCTTGTTACGTCTATCCTTTTTACATATTTATGTGTCACTGTTACATATGTCACTTTTCTCACTGATTTGATTTATACAAGATAAACTTAAACGGTTTCTAAAAATGTGCATATGCAAGTAACAAAGGTACGCATTTCAGAAATTAATTAAATCGTTTGAATATTACATACACTTTATTGAATTTACCCTGTATTCAGAATCTGTTCCATCTTTTTCTCCTAACAATATAAATTTGTGTCTTTAGCAAACAGAACAATTTGTAATACATGAGATGCCTACTGATATCATTGATATCAAGTGCAAACAACGTAAGGCCTAGCACCAACTGACTTTAATTAAATCCAATTTATTACCATTTATTTGTACAAACTGATATCTATCATGAAAATAACTTCATAGCCAAGAAAAGGCTTTTTTCCCTTATCTCTCCAGTTTCCTCTTTAATAAACAATCTGAAGTGTTTTTTTTGGCAGTGTAACTATATCTTCTACCAGCTCAATCACTGCCAATGAGGTTGACCTATTTGCTCTAAAGTCATACTGATGTTCACTCGATCAATTATTTTTATCTATAAAATTGTCAAGTCTGTGTACAAATAAGTCCTCTAAAATGTTTGAGAACGGTCAGGGCTCGCAAAATCACTAGCATGACGTCCCGGGGCTATTGTATTTTTCAGTCGGGCTACCAAAATGTCTCACGGCCCTTAAATACAGGAAGACAGCATTTCAGTAGTCATGTCAAAGCAGTAACTAAATCAGCATACTATCATCTCAAAAACATTGCAAGAATTAAATATTTGTTTCCAGTCAAGACTTGGAGAAATTTGTTCATGCCTTTATCACAAGCAGGGTGGATTATTGTAATGGTCTCCTCACTGGCCTTCCCAAGAAGACCATTAGACAGCTGCAGCTCGTCCAGAACGCTGCTGCCAGGATTCTGACTAGAACCAGAAAATCTGAACATATCACACCAGTCCTCAGGTCCTTACACCGGCTTCCAGTTATATTTAGAATTGATTTTAAAGTACTTTTACTCATTTATAAATCACTCAATGGCCTAGGACCTAAATACATTGCAGATATGCTCAATGAATATAAACCTAACAGACCACTCAGATCACTAGGATCGAGTCAGTTAAAAATACCAAGGGTTCACACAAAACAAGGGGAATCCGCTTTTAGCTATTATGCTGCCCGCAGTTGGAACGAGCTTCTAGAAGAGATCAAATGTGCAAAAACATTAGCTACATTTAAATCCAGACTCAAAACTCATCTGTTTAGCTGTGCATTTACTGAATGAGCACTGTGCTACGTCCAAACTACTTGCACTATGTATAATCCTTTTCCATTATTAACTGTCTTAAATTTTATTAAATCAATTTTTAAATCATTTTAAAAGTTTTAATTTGTTTTGTTTTATTTTATTGCTGTGATTATTGTTTTTATGATTATTTTACTGCCTCTTTGTGAATTATTGTTTTTACTATTGTTTTTATGATTATTCTACTTCCTTTTATGTAAAGCACTTTGAATTACCTTTGTGTATGAAATGTGCTATATAAATAAACTTGCCTTGCCTTGCCTACATTAAAATAAATAAATGAATAAAATGAATTTTTTTTTTTTTATTCGGGCTAGTTAAAGGGGTCATCGGATGCCCATTTTCCACAAGTTGATATGATTCTTTAGGGTCTTAATGAAAAGTCTCTAATATACTTTGATTAAAAATGATGGTTTTGTAAAACAACACCCTTTTTACCTTGACAAAATGAGCTCAGCAAAAATCATGTCATTCTAAGGGGTTGTTCCTTTAAATGCAAATGAGCTCTGCTCGCCCCGCCCCTCTCTTCTCTCTGTGGAGTGACGAGCCTGTTTACTTTAGCCGCGTTTAGCCACTAAACTTCCTAACTACCACGTTATTAGGAAAGGCGATCGCAAAGATTTATAAAAAAATCCCTTACACACACTTCTGCTGTAAGTGAAGCTGGATCACGAATGATTCGTGTGAACATAGACGGATATATGTAGATCGGGAGGCGCATTCCCTTCACAAACAAACGTAATCCACTGCATCTTCAGCGGCTCAGATGTCGGGAGTAAATGACGACCACTATGTTCATTATTACATCCAGCAACACAACACCTCAATCGCCCTGACTGGGATCGCTGAGAAATTGGTCTGTAATTGGACAAACATGTCTATCTAGGAATCAGCCAATAAAAACAGCACTGATGCCAATAGCATAGATGCAAACATATAAATGGAATCATTTCATACTTATTTAACTGAAATATTATAGTTCAAAATATCCTTCCTCTCAAACATGGGTCAATGACGAAATTATTGCTGCCATGATTGTTAAAAAAAAATTCCCTTTTATTTATAGCATGGGGTGCAGTAATTTACCTGTAATTTGCATTTCATTAGCCAGCTTTTTTTTTTTAATTGACGCGGCATCTGTAACGAGTCTTACACATTTCGAGTCTCACCAAACTGTCACTGCAAGTGCTTTAGAGGTGGCCTTTACGCGTCTTTACACAGACTGGTTAATGTTGCTCAGAGGTGGGCTTAATGCAGGAGTGTCCAAACTTTTTTTTAAAGGGGGCCAGATTTGATGATCTGGACACACCGGGGGGCCGGATGCTTCTCCTTATATAACAAAATAACAAAAATATATCTGCCATATATTTGATTACTCTCTTACATTACATTCAGTCGGCCTTTACACTACCAGTCAAAAGTTTTTGAACAGTAAGATTTTTAATGAAGTCTCTTCTGCTCATCAAGCCTGCATTTATTTCATCCAAAGTACAGAAATATTTTTACTATTGAAAATAACTGTTTTCTATCTGAATATATTTTTAAAATGTAATTTATTCCTGTGAATTCAAAGCTGAATTTTTAGCATCATTACCCCAGTGGCATGATGCTTCAGAAATCATTCTAATATTCTGATTTGCTGCTCAAAAAACATTTATTATTATTATGTTAAAAACAGTTGAGCAGAATTTTTTCAGGTTTCTTTGATAAATAGAGAGTTCAGTAAATAGAAAATTACATTTTAAAATATATACAAATAGAAAGCAGTTATTTTAAACAGTAAAAATATTTCACAATGTTAATGCTTTTGTTGTATTTTGGATCAAATAAATGCAGGCTTAGTTAGCAGAAGAAGAAAAAAACATTAAAAATCTGACTGTTCAAAATTGTTGACAGGTTGTGTATATGTCCACATTAATAATAATCGGTATGAATATCCTACATCTCTGCCACAATACCACAGTTACTGATACAGTAAATTCATTGTAAATGTAGGTGATTTTTGGATTGAAAAGTATTCTAACTGCATTGTTGTCGCACATTGCTTCTCTGTTTTCCAAGTACGTGTTGTTGCAGCTCTGTTTCTTCTGTCTTTAAACTAGTTTAAATCACAGCGACATCCGTGGTTTGTATCGGAGACCTCTGCTCCAAACTCGAACGGAATCTCTCAGCGCTGTTTAGTGGTCGAGTAATCGAGATCAGTCAAAAAGTAAACGCATTTGATCTGAGCTCGCGCTGCACTGTCTTTAGGCAGAGCTAATAGTGGTCCACTAATGAAGCTAATAATGGTTCATAAGTTGCGCTCTCCCGCTTTTGGTGCGTTTAGGCATTAGTGCTCGGTAAAGAAATGGCAGTGCATATGTTATCAAATTGTTATTGTTGCGTTTTACTGCTACATCTGGTCAAAAATCAAGTGCTGTCACCTTGTGTTGACATTGTGAAACTGCAAATTTTGAATTTGAATCATGTTTGGCGGGCCACATGTAATACATTTTCAGTAGACAACACTTTGGACACCCTTGGCTTAATGCATTTTCAGAGCAAACACACCAGCATGCTGTGAAACTGCAAAGAGCATGGGAAAATATGCCTACAGAGAGGAACATCAATGACTTCATTCAAATAATGGAGACGCAGTGCAATGTCAGCACTGCACCCAATAAACCGGAATGCAGATTGTGGGTAAAAGCGATGCAGACATTTGTGCAGACAAACCACATAGAGAAGTGAATTAGTGAGTCTGTCACTAATCTGACCTGCCTGAGCGACGACATCCATGTCTGTGTTCTTGTGGACGTGCCGCTGCTGTACGTCTAGGTGCGTGGGGCGAGATGGGCTCGAGCAGCAGTGACGTGTTTGCTGCAGCTGCTTCTGATGCTGTCTGCGCACACACACACACACACACACACACACAGACATACAGACACACAAAGATGATCAGTGAAGCTCCACCAATCAGGTTTTGCTGTGGACTGAATGATTTGTTTTGGACACTACCTTTGTTTACTGAGGATTCTCTCAAGTTTTGCATCCTCAGCTGACTGTAAAGCAGTTGTGGCTGTGAGGGGACACGTAGATGCCAAATACTGGACCAGCTGTGCGTGCTGCCCCGGCCGAAACATACGCCCTTTACCTTGACTGTACAGCCATTCTCCTTTGAGTCTAGAAACATTGCATTGTATTGTCATTAGTAATGCAGCTACATATCGCCTAAATCTACAAATGTCAAACTGTGATCGGCGAAGGATTAAACAATCCACAAGTTAAATGGTTGATTTAAATGCAAGTAAATAAAATAACAAAATTGAACAATAACCAAAAAAAGTAAAAAACAATATTGAATAAATCAGCATACATAACCTGATAAAATTCTATATTCATTTGGTATTCAATTTTTTCTGTTGTCTTTAATAACTGAAATGCATGTCTGTATGCAGGTGTGTGCTCCAACGCCTGCTTATTGACTTTAATTAGCTAAAATGAGCAGCCTAGAAAACTTCTTTAGAATGACAGTCTGGGACAATTAAAGGTTGGTAAAAATGAGGTTGATTCATATGTGACCAGTAAGCTTAGAAGTGTGCCTTTCTTAAAGGACTGTCAAATGCAAAATGATGTGTGACAGTTTGTGCAAAAGGATTTGTAGCACAACACCGAATCCAACAAGACTGCAATTGTTGTACCAAAAAAGGCATCTAACTCACCCCTCTTTTTGTGAAACTACATATCCATCCAGCACCTTCAAACTGAGACACCAGCTGACGACGTACGGGCGATAATCACAGCCGGGCAGAGCCGGCGTGGCCATGACGCACGGGTTACTCATGATGGACAGCTGCTCTAGCTTGTGCAATGGAGCTAAATAGGACAGCTGGATATGAGACACACAAAGATGCAAATTAATCACTAACATTCTCGGTTGATGATTAAGGCTGCTGACTGAAACTTTGAATCTAACTATTCATAATTAAATAACAATGAACTACATTTTACAATACAATGCATTTGAGGAGAAAAGCCTTCAAATGAAGATAATTTAATGACATTACATCAAAAAATACTGAACACACAATATATTCTATAGATTGTCATTGCATCTGTGCTGTTTTACTAATGGTGGTCTGTAGACATACAGACCGACGGCTTTGGCCATTCCATCACTCTTTTCCAGCATCTGTTGTGCCACGAGTGACGTGTTTTTGAGACGTGGTGTTAAACTCACAAAACACATTGTGTGTGATCACTCTCCAGGGCTCAACGATAAGCCCGGCACCCATTTGAGATTTGCAAAATTGCTCTGATGCTCAATGATGCTCAAAAATGCTTTACTGTTGGTCTGTTGCGCTTTACCTCGGTCAGGTCTCTGATCTCGTTCTCTGCTAGCGACAGCACAGTGAGGTTCGCCGGCAGGTGAGCAGGAACGGTACGCAGAGTCGTGATGATGTTTCCGTGCAGAAGAAGAGTCTGAGAAGGGTTCGAGAGGTCTTAAACATCAGTTACCGCATCACTGTTCACTCTGTTAAAAGATTTCTCTTGACACATTATGAGAGATTTACGAATGATTGACCTCTCAAGACAAAAGGCAAATACCTTTAACGCTGAGAGCTTCGTGAGGTCTCCTATATTAGAAATATTATTATCTGACAGATCAAGATGCTGAAGGGAAACACAGGTGTTGAGCTGCTCGATGACCTGACAAACACAGACAGACGTGAGAACGATTCAGATGAGGCCAGGAAGAATCAGCCCCATTTTCAGTGTAATACATGGTAAATGTGAAAAACACCTTGATGTTGTTTCCAGCTAGATTGAGCCATTCCAGATGAACCAGGTCCTTCAGCCCCTCGATATAGCCGATGCTGTTGTTCGGCAGGTTCAGAGTTCGTAAGCGAGTCAGCTTTGAGACGCCCATCATGCGTACCAGACGGTTGCAGGCCACGGACAGCTGTTAACAGACAGCGGGGCACAGACACGTCACAGAACACAATTATACTAACGGCAGGTGTAGGTTAGCTGTGAATCCAACAAACCTGCTGAAGAGCTTCATTACGCTCCAGGTGCTCCAGCTTTATAATGTGGTTCTGGTCTAGAACAAGAGTGTGTAAGTCCCCGTGACTGGAAAACCTCGGATCCAGTTTGTGCAGACCCTGATTTGAAAGGTCTAATAAACCTGGACCTGAATAATAATGAGAGCACAGGACAAAACACTGATGAACTAGAGATACCCGCACTTTAAATGGAGAACAATGAATTGAAAGGCAAAAGGCAAACGCCTGATATGAAGGTTTGTTCATATCAGTTATATTAATTAACGAGGGAAATCTTTTCCTCTGAACTCAAATCTGCTGTTGTGGACTCGAATCTGAATCTGATCAGAACTGATTACAGTACAAATAATCCTAACAGAACACATCTCATACACGGCGGATATGTCAATGAAATGCTGTCGACTAGTCCGCGTTCTAACGGCAAATTTCTGCACATTATGACAAAAACATCAAGTTCGTCACGAGCTGCACGTTTTGAACATGATATTCCGCGAACACAATCAGAACATGCGGTCTGTCTGCCACTGAGACACTGCAGTGTAAGATGTCCATCTAATCAGTCGCATGGAGTAAGCGCTTTTATTTCGCATACCTTCGTAATTTGACATTTGGAGCACCGGATCGGCGATGATCGCTCCGTCAGTCGCCGCCATACTTCCCGCTTGTGTCACCGCCAGGCAACCGATCGTCTATTTGATTGGATAAAATAATCTGCAAATAATAATAATTTTGGATATTTTTATTAGAACGCTGGTTATATTTATGTAACAAATTTAAGTTTGCTTTGAAAAAATAATTTATATTTTGGAAATAAGCTCCTTTATAAACCGCTTACCCACAATTCCTTTTCCTCTTCCCTATCTGAAACGCCGCCATGAAGTGAGTGTAGTCTGTGTTCATCCGTAAACATCTTAGAATTTATCTGCGAAAAGCGCTTGTAGAAGTATTCACATGTTAAAAATATATCATATGTAACTATAATAAATCTTATTTTTGGTGTGCAGGGTCGAGCTGTGCAGTTTTAGTGGGTATAAAATCTATCCCGGTCATGGCCGGCGCTACGCCAGGACTGACGGAAAGGTAAAAGCACAAACTCTGCGTGTATTTGATTTCACTGTTGTGTTTTAATCGGTGCTGATCGATGAGTGAATGACTCTTGTAATGTAGTGATGTGAACATTTTTGTCTGCCGGTTTTGAGTTTGGTTATTTAGCCCAGGGCTGGCCTGTTGGCTAACTACGATCCTAACCAGAGTAAATGATTGTGGACGCGTTTGAAACCAAAACAGTGTGTTATAATGCTGTTGGAAACGTCATCTCTGATCTATGCGTTTAAATGGTTCTAGTCTGAGATGATATTTGACTGTGAACTGAATAATTGTAAGGTCGGTGTGGTTTGTAGTGTTTGTCATGCTGTTGCTTCATGTCTATCTTGCTTTGCAGGTTTTCCAGTTCCTGAATGCTAAATGTGAGTCTGCTTTCCTGTCCAAGAGGAATCCCAGACAGATCAACTGGACCGTTCTGTACCGGCGCAAACACAAGAAGGGCCAGTCTGTGAGTTTGACTAACACGCACGTCTCCAATCCTGCACAACAGAGTCACGGGCTGTGTTCAGTCACCGATAGCGTTTTTCTGCATGAACGTATATCTCACATCTAATGATTTAGTTCTGTAACCTTAATGACTACAGTACAATGAATAACTTTCAGCTGCCCATGTAGCTGTCATTGTTATTCTTACACCTTCAGCCACACACAGGATTGTGGGATATTCTAGGCAATGCAGGAAACCTTAGTGAGCCCTCAGTAGCTTCCCAAATGAAGGCATCTCAGTGGATTCATGTGACTAAAATTCAATTAAGTCGCTTGAATCCCAAAACCAGCAGATGTGTGTGATGCTTGTTGAGTGATTGACTGAAAATTAAGCTTGATTTAGGAGTGTTCAAATGTCTTTTTACATCTTTAGGAAGAGGTGGCTAAGAAGCGTTCCCGTCGTGCAGTGAAGTTCCAGCGGGCCATCACCGGCGCTTCACTGGCCGAGATTCTGGCCAAGAGGAACCAGAAGCCAGAAGTGCGTAAAGCACAGAGAGAGCAGGCCATCAGGTGAACATCTCGAATTTACTGCGCCCTCACTGTGCAGTTTTTTTTTTTAGGGTGTTGAATTGTCTGTTGTCTTTATTTATTTATTTATTTATTTATTTTTATCTTTTTTTTACTAATCATAGATGTTCAAATGTGTTTTTTTGTTAGTATGTGTGTATTTGTGGGCATATCTTAAACTAAACCTGCGGTTTTGTACACTTTTTGCTTATTTATTTTTTTAACAAATTTGCACTGCATGTTGGACACATCAGATGCTGTAACGTCACTGTCCTGCAGTTTTAGCTCAAAGTGACCCATCTAATTGAACTCTGAGGATACTCTGAGATTTGAAGTGTACAGTATTCTTTTCCTAAGCATTTTTAGTGTAACTAGTTTAGTGCTTTTAATTGACGCTAAAGATTTAAATGTAATATGTTAACTTAAAGGTGATTTTGTAACACTCTTCAGACGTCATTGCGGGGTCACTTATATAGAAGTGATAGTGTTGTGGTTTTCAGCTCTAGACTAAATATTTACAAAATTTTGAACCAGTACAATTCCTAAAACTATTTCAATCTTAAATTGCGTTTGTGTGTCTCAGGATTGTGACTGGTTAACGTTACTCGTTAATGGAGACTAGTGTGGCCAAAACGGATCATTTCCTTTCCAACTGTGTTTTTGATCTGATCTTTCAGGGCTGCCAAGGAGGCCAAGAAGGCGAAGCAGGCAACTAAGAAACAACCCACCCAGAGCACCAAGGTAAGTTATGGGTTTAAGATTTGTACAAAATCTCAAGTCTATGAGCTACACCACTCATTACCTTTTGTGAGTCATAATCCAAATGGATCGTGTTTGGTGTGATTCTTTGCCCCTTGAGGCGTTGCAGTGTGACCGATTCTGTCGCTTCTGTGTCATAAGGTGGCATAGAGTAGAAGGACTACGTCTACACCTAGTACTTGTTTAATAATGGGTGCTCAGTGTCATTGTTTGTCCTACACATTAATGGAAAACCAAATGTCAATCCTTGCGTTTGAATGTCCATGTGGTCAGTAACGTGTGTGTCATTTTCAGGCCCCTGTTAAAGCCGCAGCCAAACAGAAAATCGCCAAGCCCATGAAGGTCAGCGCTCCTCGTGTTGGTGGCAAGCGCTAAGTTCATGTTGTGGTGTTTTGTGTATTAATAAAAGTTTCACTCTCAGCCTTCAGTGTTCTCGATGTATTGATTTCATTTAATGTTCTGCGATTAAACTGTGACAGTGTTAAACTTGCATAAAAACAATTTGAAAACGCGTGTCCCCAAACAGATTAAAGAGAACAAACGAGAACAAACAATTTTTTTTTTCTGTGAAACAAAAGTTAAATGTGCTCAGAAAAGTTAGCATAGTTGTAGTGACAATGACTTACATTTATAAACAAAGTATGAAAAATGTCCAGAGTTTTCATGTTATTAGATTTTTAATAAAAATGAAATGTGTACCAAGGGGGTATTTTACCCCAGTCTGACAAAGCTATTTGCGTTAAACATTTACAGCAAAATCTGAGGTCATGCAGTTTTATCTTAAAATGAAAAAGAATATAATAACTATGAATTACAATATTAGAATAGCCTATTTGAAACATTTTGTTAGCTAACTAGCTACCTGTTACCTTGAGGTAATTTTTTTTTTTATTATAAAATCCAAATATTTTTGTTCAACCAACTAGTTACAAATCATTTGATGGAAAAATGCAGGATTTAATGTTCAGAACAGAGTATCTACAGTTATTGGCCATTGCTCTCTTAGGGTGTTTTACCCCACTGATTATGTTTGAGAAAAAAAATTGTCATTATGAAAATATAATAATATTTTTATTAAAAAACATACTCCCTATCTACAAGCCCTACTGTTGTCATGTCATATATAACTGTGATATTGTACAAAACAACAAGCTATAAAACACTTTTTTCCTTACTGCTGAAAATCAGATCATTTACTGTGAAATCCGTTTTCTCTGTGGTACATCACCAGTGTAACTTCATGGTGAAAACCTCTACATCGCTCTTGTCAACATAGTCCATAGTTACAAAAAAAAAGTATCTTGATGTAATCTTGTGGTTAGTTTGGTAATAAATGTACCCTACTGTAAATTAGTCTGTAGCCTTCCTCGTAGACTTTTGGGAGAGAAATTTTTTGCTGTTAAAGCTGCAAGAGCAGTTTCTAGAAAACATCAAGGTCAATCAAAGAGGGTATGGGTCCAAAAAGAAATGTCCCTTTTCAGAGTACTTGTGTTTTAAAGATAATTTTGTAAAATCCAGATAAGCTGTACAGATCTTTATTATGAAAGGATTAGACCAGGGATGTCCAAACTTGGTGCTGGAAGGCCACTGTCTTTTATAGTTGAGCTCCAACCCCACGTAAACACACCTGAATCAAGTTGGAGCTAAACTCTGCAGGACAGTGGCCCTCCAGGACTGAGTTTGGACACCCCTTAAGACACTAACAGTCTACAAGCAATGAAGGTCACAGTGATAATAACTCAGGGAACTAAAGAGCATTTTTGTATGTTTTTTTATTAAACTTTTTGTAGTGCAAAGCTTAAACCAATAACAATTACAAAGTATAAAATTAGGACAATTCCTTAGTCCAGGCAGGGTCCAACAGGCCTGCTCTCTGTCTATCTAATTTGGGGGTCCCCAAATAGTCAAAGAAAGTGTTCCATATCCTGTAGAAAAGAAAAGGTTTATCCTTCATGGCTGTCGAGAGGGCCTCAAGGGGAATAATATCCAATACTGTATGCAGCCATTGATTCAATGTGGGAGAGTCCTCTTCAATTCATCTGCTCAGAATGAATTTCCGAGCCGAATATAAAATGTGGAGGAGGTCATTATTCTGTGAATCTAAGAGTATCTCAACGCTGAGGCCAGAACAAATATTTACAGACATTTCCTGAAAATAAAAGCAGTTAAAAAGCCAGAGGATTTTTCTTTTTCTTTTGGATGCAAGCAGAGGCAAATAAAGCCAATTAATTAAAAAACTTCATTTCTTTCTATACTTTTAGGTCACAGACGCATTTATTGTATGTGTATTTGTGTGAATATTGTGTATAACTCATTAGTACAGTAAAATGTAATATATACTCACCAGTACAGCCTTAAATGCACAAAGTCAAATTCTTGGTATTCTTGCATACTTCGCTAATAAAGAGTTTCTTTGAAGACAATACCAATATCAGCAGGTGGTTCTTCTTATTTTTATTTTTCTTCCTCCTTATGAGTAACAAGCTCATCTTCCTGGCTCTCCTTAAAGCAGTGGTTCTCAATTCTGGTCCTGGGGACACACTGCTCTGCACATTTTGTATGTCTCTTTTCTTTAATCAGAATCAGAATCAGAACAGCTTTATTGCCAAGTATGCTTACGCATACAAGGAATTTGTTTTGGTGTCACAGGCTTCCAGTGCACAGAGACGACAACAACAACAGAGAAAATAATATAAGTTGAGAATAAAAAAATACACATATGTAAATATAAATAGACAAAAATTGCAATATAAGATTTAAGAAAATAAATAAATTGTATATACAGGTGTGCTACAGATGATAGAAAAAGAACAGAATAGAATAGAATAGAGTAGAGTAGAGTAGAGTAGAATAGAATAGAATGAGATTTCGGGATGTACTGAGATGTAGGTGGTAACAAATAAAGGTTATTGCACATATTTTTATTGCACAATTGTGTGTGTGTGTGTGTGGGGGGGGGTCTGGAACATTTAACTGTTCATTAGGTATATTGCCCGAGGGAAGAAACTGTTCTTATGTCTGGCTGTCCTGGTATTTGTGGCTCTGTAGCGCCGACCAGATGGCAAAAGTTCGAAAAGGGGATGACATGGGTGTGAGGGATCTAGAGTGATTTTCTGAGCCATTTTCAGACCAGTTTAACAAGCTATTTATCCGTGGAGCAGTGGGTCCCCATGACTGTACTGGAGAACCACTGCCTTCATAAGTACAAAATACACTGGGTGTCAAATCATAATACAGTGTATGCTGGCATACAACTCACATACTCCTAATGAGGTCATTTCCAATGATAAGGAAGATGTCACACAGCAGAAAAACAACACACAACACAAAAAACAAAACAAAACAAAGCAAAAAAAAATACAAACACGGCAGAGTTAATAATTTATGTATTTATTTGAAATGTCAGATGGTTGAACTCTACAACTAAGAACCACTTTATTTTTGCTGTAAGGCTGGAGGAGGACATTGATAAGCTTATTACTGTAAGTCGAAAAAAAATAAACAAATAAAAAACAACAGTTAACAGATAGGTGTTTGAATGATAAATAATCAACAAAAAGATTTATTTAATGTTTTCTGTTATATTCTATCTGCAACACATTCTATAGTATTGTAATCTTCCAGTCTGACAGAATCCATTCTGACTAAAATGAAAAACTGGGACAATGGCAATGAACTTTTATATCTTTGTTGTGGTGCATCATGGGAGGTGGGAAAAACTAAATGTGGAACTAACTAAACTAAATGTTTTACTTGAGTAAAATTAAAATAGTAAAACTTTAAATTGTACTCAGGTATTAAATAGGTAGAAGTAACCTTGCAAAAAATAATAATAATAATAAAAAAGTGGGACACAGAAAATCTATCATTTACATCGTAATGCCATCCCATATGTATGACATTCTTTCTTCAGATAAACACAAACTAAAGTTTTAGAAAAATGAATAAATCTTTTCAGAATATATATATATTTTTGCACTTTACTATTGCATTCATTTTGTGTGGTTTTTGAAGTACTCCTGTACACTTGCTCTAAAAATCTTTGTGTTTATCTGAAGAAAGTAATATTCATCTGGAATGGCATGAAAGTGAGTAAATGATGACAGAATTTTAATTTCTGGGTGGAGTATCTCTTTAATGAGCCAGGTGAGTTGCACAGGTCAGAAATATATTCCAGACAGAATATAAAAACTTGTGTTGAATTAAGGAGTGACTTATTTAAACGTTAAAAAGCATACAGTATTAACTTTGATAAAGCCACTTTTTGTGTTGTCTGCTTAACACCCCTGTCTCTAACACTAACTCTTCTTTTAATGGTTTATTTAGAGTTTTTTTTAAGCAAATATTGATATATAATTATTTACAGTACAATGAAGTTGATTAATGAATGAGCCAATCACGTAATTATTTATATTAAATAATAATTCACTGGCAGTCCTGTTACTCGGGATATCATTATAATACAACTTATAGACTCTTAAGTAAGAACATCACTAAACATGATTTACAGTTCATTTAACACGTTCACACATTTTTTTTTGGAGATTTTTTTAAGATTTAATTAAAAAAAGAATTACTAAAATATGAATTGTATTTGCATTCTTATCACTGATTTTATTTGCACCCAGTTTTGTGCATTCAGCCAGACAGCTGACACAGACAGCTGATGGCTACATCAAATCAGACAAAAATAGTGAATAAATAATGAATAAACTTAGGTACCATAATATGCTTTCTCACATCTGATGGAAAAGAAATTTTGAAGCCAGAAATTTACCTGAAGAAAGTTATAACCAAAGCTTAAACGTGCGTCCTTGATGTATGAAAACAAACCACATTAACGTGCACGTTTGATCTCCCATGTACCCCTATGTAATGTGTGTAAGATAAAAAAAAATGCCAAAATGTAACAAGTACTTTTCAGTTTGAAAAAAAATTGTAATCGAGAAAAAGAACAAGTAGTCACTTTAAACTGAACTTGAATAAAGTACAAACACCCCAAAGCCCTGTGTAGGCTCTGCCCCAGAACGAATAGCAAGAAAAGGCGTTAATAATCTGTACAAGTAACAAACTGGACTATTATTCTGCCAAAATGAGGAAGAACTGATGATGGCTAATTGTAGAAATGTAATATTCAAGCTGTTTATTCATTTTCTACCACTGAATGAATAATGAAAAAGTAAGCAGAATTATTATTATTATTTTTTTTGTTTTTGAATTAAAAAAAAATGAAAATACGAAAAATAATCATTTTTCTAATTGTTCTACTTTCAACATTAAATCAAAAAAACGAGTCAACAAATGATATACAGATTTTGTCTTAATGCTATTTTGCTATTTATGTTTCAGTCCTCTTGTAAGTGTCTGGCCTGTTTGTATCTTCAAGGTTATTAAAACAACCAATCAAAATAAACGTTAAACATTTGAATGTCATGAACCAATCAAGAATTGTTATTGGTCCTTGAACGCGCTTTTGGAGGCGGGAACATAGAGAGCGCGCAGTTTGACTAAAGCGGATGTTAAGAGTTGCGTGACTAAAGGCCCGTTTACGGTAACTGTAACGGAGAGTGAGTGACGAGAGGCGAGCGGATCCATATGCGAGCTTTATTAAACGAACAAACAGGTACAAGGTGAGCAGGCAGGGTCGAGACGGGAGCAGACAGGTGTGTAACAGGCAGACGAAGAGAATGATCCGATAAACAAGAGCGATAATCCACAAGGCAGGCGGCTAGACAGACGTACACGAGGAAACCAGGCGGGGGATCAAAACCAGGAACCAGGAACTAGGAATACAATAATACAATAACAATATAACAATACAACGATTCAACGATTCAACAATCCATGAAGTGCACTGGGGAGGACCGGGGTTTTTATAGAACGCCTGATTGGTCACGGGGGCTGACGCAATCAGAGCGGTGGAGGATGGGAGATGCAGTCCGAGATGCAAAGTAACAGTCAGAGTGGGTAGGTGAAGCGAGAGTGACATCTGGTGGTGAGTGGACAACGGGACACCGACCAGATTCGTGACATAGCCCCCCCCCAAGGAGCGGCTTCCAGACGCTCGAAGGAAACAACAGTCCAGGGGAGCGGTGGGGTGGGAGCGAGACAGGGCGAGGGCTGGAGGACCAGGTCCATGTGGGAAGCCCAGAGATTGAGGCAGGACCGACAGAGCAGGTACCCTCCAGGGCGGGGCCGGAGGCGGAGCAAGAGCCCTCCAGGGCGGAGGTGGAGCAGGAGCCTTCCAGGGCGGAGCCGGAGGCGGAGGCGGAGCAGGGGCCCTCCAGGACGGAGGCGGAGCAGGGGTCCTCCAGGGCGGAGGCGGAGCAGGAGCCCACCAGGGCGGAGCCGGAGGCGGGACAGGCGACGCCAGAGCCCTCCAGGGCGGAGCCGGAGGCAGGATAGGCGACGCCAGAGCCCTCCAGTGCGGAGCCGGAGGCAGAGCGTGAGGCGCGGGCGCCCTCCAGGGCGGAGCAGGAGGCGGAGCAGCCCTCCAGGGCGAAACAGGAATCTGCGTCACGGTCTGGGACCTGGGGAAAGCAGGGAAAGAGGAGGCAGACAGAATAGGGGGAGAAGGCGTAGCAGCCCTCCAGGGCGGAACAGGAGGCGGAGCAGGAGGTACCGCCGCCCTCCGGGACGGAACAGGAGGCTGCATCATGGACTGGGACCTGGGGAGAACAGTGACAGAGGATGCAGACAGAAGAAAGGGAGAAGCAGAGAGTTTAGTGGTTAACGCCCCCTCCATAAGAGGTTCTACGGCAGGCGCTGACACCTCTGGAGGCATTGGCGCAGCTTCTCCGATGGGGAAGGCCTCTGGAGCAGACTTGAGACCAGACGGGACCTCTGAAGCAGGCTTGTGATCAGAGGGGAGCTCTGGAGCAGGCTGGAGACCAGACGAAAGCTCTGCAGCAGGCTTGAGATCAGAGGGGAGCTCTGGAGCAGGCTGGAGACCAGACGAGAGCTCTGCAGCAGGCTTGAGATCAGAGAGGGACTCTGAAGCAGGCTTGAGATCAGACGGGAGCTCTGGAGCAGGTTTGAGATCAGACGGGAACTCTGGAGCAGGTTTGTGATCAGACGGGAGCTCTGGAGCAGACTGGCGAACAGACGTGGCCTCAGGGGTTGATTTGTGAACAGACGTGACCTCAGGAGCTGACTTGTGAACAGACGTGACCTCAGGGGCACAGTGTGCAGCCCACACACACCAGATGGCAACCGCCATTAAAGGAAGAGCAGCAGCGGGAGGTTGTGGTGGGTCCAGTACACTGGCTATCATGATAGGCCGTGATCGTGGGATATCAGACGAGGCATGGCACAGCTCTGGAAGGTCAGACGAGACATGACGAGGCACTGGGAGGTCTGATGAAACATGGAGAGGCTCTGGGCCGTCAGGCGGGACGTGGCTTGACTCTGGGCGGTCAGACGAGAAATGGTGAGGCTCTAGACAGATAGACGAGATGTGACGGGGCTCTGGAGGGTCAGACGAGGCGTGACTTGACTCTGGGCGGTCAGACGAGGCGTGACTTGACTCTGGGCGGTCAGACGAGGCGTGACTTGACTCTGGGCGGTCAGACGAGGCGTGATGGGGCTCTGAGCCGTCGGGCAGGATGTGACTTGGTTCGTGGTGACCAACTGTGACTTGACCTGCTTCGTGAAGATCAGTAGTAACTTGACTCGGTTTGTGACACGCAGCTGTAACTGGGCTTGGTTCATGGAAATCCGCTGTAACATGACTTGACTCAGGAACGACATGACTTGACTCAGGAACGACAGCCTTGGCGTCGCTGGACTTGGCAGCTTGACTGGACTTGGCAGCTTGACTGGACTCTGGAGCAGTGGCTGAAAGTTGACTTGGCTCTGGAAAAACAGCAGCAGCTTGGCTTGGCTCATGAAGAACAGGTGTGACTTGGCTTGACTCGGTGTATTGACGTGACTCTGGGGTAGCCGCCGTGGCATTAAGGAGCGCCATTTTAGCGGCCCATACCGTCACTAGAGGAGTGTCCAGCACGTGGGCCATCATGACCACAGGTGGCGTCCGGGTGGCGGCCATATTGTGGAGTGGCCTGGAGACGGCGGCCATCTTGTGTAGTTGCTTGGAGACGGCGGCCATCTTGTGCAGTGGCTCAGGAAAGATGGCTGTAATCTGACTTGAGATAGGAGCGATAGCTCTGACTTGACTAGACTCAGGAAACACAGCTGCAACTTGACTTGACTTGGAAACTTGACTTGACTCAGGAAATACAGCTGCAACTTGACTTGACTTGGAAAGTCGACTCAGGAAATGCAGCTGTAACTCCATATAGCTCAGGTATGGCAGCTGTGACGTGACGGAGCTCTGTTTCCGCCGCCATCTCGTGAACGGCCCCGCTGTTGCCGCCATAGCTTGAGCGCGCTCCTGCACGGCCGCCATCTCACGAGCGATCCAGGCGGCAAACGTGTTCGTGGGATCGTGCTCCGGCATGACCGCCAATTTACGAGCGGGACGCGCGGTCGCCATTGCCGCGTTGTCGCGCTCCCTCTGCGCGACCCCCACGGTGCACGGCGAACCCACACACAACAGTGCAAAGTTCAAAAACGGTTCCAGCGACGAACGCGGACCCTCGCGTCTCAATTGTGTGCGGAGGGGCTGGTTCACGCCGTCGCAAAAAATCTCAATTTTAATACAGTCCGGGAGAGTGGAATAATTTGAGATTGAGAGAAACTCACGGGTGTATTGATCCAGTGTGTGTGATTTCTGTTTAATCCTGCAAAGAATTATGTCCGTGTCCATATCGGGTGAATGTCCGGGGTGAAAGCTGCTGGATCCTGTGGTGATGGATTGTTCTGTAACGGAGAGTGAGTGACGAGAGGCGAGCGGATCCATATGCGAGCTTTATTAAACGAACAAACAGGTACAAGGTGAGCAGGCAGGGTCGAGACGGGAGCAGACAGGTGTGTAACAGGCAGACGAAGAGAATGATCCGATAAACAAGAGCCATAATCCACAAGGCAGGCGGCTAGACAGACGTAAACGAGGAAACCAGGCGGGGGATCAAAACCAGGAACTAGGAATACAATAATACAGTAACAATATAACAATATAACAATACAACAATACAACGATTCAACGATTCAACAATCCATGAAGTGCACTGGGGAGGACCGGGGTTTTTATAGAACGCCTGATTGGTCACGGGGGCTGACGCAATCAGAGCGGTGGAGGATGGGAGATGCAGTCCGAGATGCAAAGTAACAGTCAGAGTGACGTGGAAAGATGAGAGTGACATCTGGTGGTGAGCAGTCCATAGGTCACCGACCAGATTCGTGACAGTAACTTTAAAGCTAATTAGATTTAAATCAGCCTCCACACCAACGCAGAACAACCTTCTGTTTATTAGTACATGCTGCCATTATCCTGTGTGTATATACGTTTACTTTTCCTAGTTAAAACGCGTTACTACTTTATGAATGAATCTGAAGCTTTTTATACATAAAACCGTTCTGTGACGCTGACGATTATTTGTGAATGAGCCTGAGCCTGAGCCTGTCAACTGCTTCATTGTACCTGGAACTGGGTGAGTAACATTGAAGTTCACAGCTCTTCAGAGTTAATCAATTGAGTTTAAACTGCGTTTCTAATAAGGATTATTGTCTGTTTACCAACCTGTTGAAGGCACTTTTAATGTAAAAAAATCTTTTATTTTTTTATTTGGATTGTGTATTAAGTCTTGTAAACATTTGTACAGTGATTTTAGAAAAAGTATCTAAGTGACTAACTAAATAGTTATTGGAAAACTGTTTTGTTTGTTTAACCCTCTGGTTGTGTTCGGGTCAAATTGACCCGGAAAAGATTTTCTTTTTCCCGAAAATACTAGTTAATGTTATCACATTGGACTCAAACTTACTGACTTTGTTCACACTGGGTCTTGAATTTTTTTTCACATTTTTGTAGTTTTTTGTGGGTTTTATTTCACCTAGTCACACTTACGGTGTTCCCGGTCAAAAATGACCGGACTCCAAACAACTGCTTATAAATCTCTAATTATGCTATATTATCACCAAATATTAGATTCAATCTTTTTGTCAACTTGTTTTCTTTCATTTAGGACTGGTTTTGTGTTTCTATTTGCATCTGATTAATCGTAGGCCTCATTTTTCTGAGAGAAGGTATCTCGTTTCTTGAGTGAAAAAAAAAAAAAATTTTATGAATAATTTCCACAATGTAATGTGTGGTCGAGGTAACAGAGGAGCGGAGGATCCAGATGCAGCAAACATTTATTTAAACAAAACACAAAGTAAATCCAGGCATTGGCTCAGGGCAAAAGACAAGGCAGGACATTGGCACGCGCACACAAAGCAGCCATACAGGAACAACACCAGACCCCGAATCATGGCAAACACAAGTGTTAAAATAGACAGGATAACGAGGTAACATGGGGAGGAGCTAATCAATCACCAAGGAAACTAACAAGATGGGCAAAGGAAGATGGGAAAACAGAAACAATGGGGAGCAAGAATACTTCAAAATAAGAGTCCACAAAACCAAAACAGGGAAACATAGACCGGAATCATGACACACAATATGAGATAAAAAAAAAAATTATGAAAATTTGCACTGTGTATCACACTAGTGTGCTTTAATGTTTAATAAGGAAGTTTGCTTTTAAATGCTTTTATTTTGTACAAAATTGCAAAAAGTCACACTTGTGGTGTTCCCGGTCAAAAATGACCGGACTCAAAAACAACTGCTCATAAATCTGTCATTATGCTATATTTTCACCAAATATTGGATTCAATCTTTTTGTCAACTTATTTTCTCTCAGTTAGGACTGGTTTTGTGTTTCTATTTGCATCAGATTAATCATTTATCTGAAAGTAGGCAAAACTGTACAAAATTGCACAAAGTCACACTTGTGGTGTTCCCGGTCAAAAATGACCAGACTCCAGACGAGGTTCCTACTCTCAGATAAATGAGGCCTACGATTAATCAGATGCAAATAAAAACACAAAACCAGTCCTAAATGAAAGAAAACAAGTTGGCAAAAAGATTGAATCCAATATTTAGTGAAAATATAGCATAATGACAGATTTATAAGCAATAGTTTGGAGTCCGGTCATTTTTGACCGGGAACATCACAAGTGTGACAGAAATCTGATCACAACCAGAGGGTTAAAATATGGACCCATCAGTGTTTGCACTAATCCCAAAATGAGAAATTTTGTGTTCATGGAATTTGTGCTCATGGAATTAAGGATGAACTTAATTCTGAATATTAGTGAATCAGATTGGTTTAAAAGTTAGATACACACCTAACACAGTTTGCTCCATATTGTGCTTTGTCCTCCAAATTGTGCAAACTCAAGGTGATAAAGTCAATGATTTGATGCAAGTTCTGTAGTCTTTCATTATGTGCATTAAAGGTTTAAATGTCGAAGTCAACAGCTTAAAAGGTTTAAGTGTTGAGATGAACTAGAGATGAACTGTCAATGTGTGAATGCTCTGCAGCAATACAGTCATTTGAAGTATCTGATAATAGTAATTACTTGGTTAACACACCCTGTCCTCAGTCTTTACCTTCTTTCACAACTTTCTTCACCGTACTTTTAAATTTTTGTTCCATAACTTTTACATTTCATTCAGTTACCAACTAAATGTTATTCTTATATTGTCCTACAAGTAAGTTGACTGACGTGGAGCCGGATGTGCTGTAGTTCTCATTCGTTGATGAAAGTCTGTTGTCATTTAGTAACTGCAACATCCTCCTGTAAGTCTCATGCTACAGATTTCCAAGCACTTCTGTACTCATTTGACTTTAAATGGCTGCCTATTACATGAACTAAAGACTGGACATGGGAATCAACAGCTTCCTAAATGAGAAGACTACCCTGGGACTCCTGTAATACCAGCATGCTTCAGTATATATGTATCTTTGGTGAATCCACTGCGGCTTGAGTTTATATCATTTTTTTTTTGTTAAAACCCCTACCCTGACCTTAACCCTAATTATTTTTTTTAGAGGTTCTTTACGTTCTCTTGTTAATACACTTTTGTTTTTTGAACTTTTCGATTAGTGATCACTTGTGCATTATATCTTTACCCTAACCCTACTCACAAAGGGAAGCAAGTGCAAACTAGGCACTTCATTACAATGCCCTATGCCCTAACCCTAACCCTCTTTTTTTTTTTTTATACTTCATGGATTTTCTATTTCCTCTGCACCCCACCTACATTTGTTTACAGTGGTTTGGTGCCTCCATAGTCCCAGAGCTGAAGCTGCTCTCTGCTCATCTTGGGCTTGACTGAGACCATGATTCTACCAGAAGACATGACGACTTCACTTTCTCCCAAACCACATTCTAAACAAGTATTTTTGCTGACTGTAATACCTGAAAATATAATGGTCTTTTACTGAAACATTTAATTTAGACTTTAATGGAATAAAGATTATTGTTAAGTCTACGTTTATTTTCCTTAGGTCAGCTGGGATCTTGGAGATGGATGTGCTGTTATTGTGCACTTTGATGGCGTGAGGCTTATTCAGGTAAATACTAAAGTACTCCAAGCTCTTCTAGCCTCATTTGCGCTTGGCCTTTGGAAATGTGGAGTCCACTTCTTAAGGTAACTTAATGGAAACAGAACTAGGGCTGCACAATTACAATTTACATTTACTGATGTTTTGAATAGTTTTATGCCATTGTATGAAAAATAAAAAACTTAAGATAACCTTAAGACCCAACCCCCCCCCCAGTTTCTCTTGTATTTTAATCTGTGTCCATTTTTTCATTAATGCAGTCAATTACTTTTTTGCAGTACTTGTGTCTATGTTTCTGGGCCTGTATTCATGAAAATTGTTAGTGCAAAGAGTTGCTCCTAGTGACCAAATTCTATAAAAATTCTTGGAAATGTTGGTGTTTCCTCTTAGAATTAAAGAAAACATCCCAGTTAAGAAAAAAGTAATTCAAAAGGCGTTTTAACCTTTAAAAGAGGTTTTAAGGTATAAAATTGTTAGAAGTACAGACCGTGACTTTTAAAAGGCTTAAGAGTTTCTTTAGCAGTGGAGAAAATGGACAAAACATCAAGAGGGAGAAGAAATGTGTTGTACACAAAGTGTACACAGTGTGCCACTGCTCCACGGCCCAGATCCTCCAGTGCTTCACTGTCTGTCCCTGCTCCACGATGCAGGCCCATCTCCTCTGCACGGACCTGGCCCTCTGTCCCATCCCCTGTTTTGCCTCTGTTCCCCCACCCTCCTGGACTGTTGTTGTTTTGAGCGTCAGGAGTCGCTCCTAGAGGGGGGGATTCTGTAACGCCACGCCAGCAGAGGGAGCCCTCACCCATTGACTCTCTGTTACCACTCCCTCTGCTGCTTCGTGGGTTACTTCCCGCGAAGTATTGTTTTGCCTGTGCGGACTGTACCAAGCGTTTCTCCTGTTTCTTTGCCCTGTTTTGTTCTTGCCACGGTTTTGTTTCTTAGTCATAGTTTTGTCTTGTTTCTTTGCCATAGTTTTTGCCTTGTTTCATTGCCTTGTTTCATTGCCTTGTTTAATTTGCTACTTTGGACTGCTCACTTGGATTTTGAGCTTCTTCCTGTTTATTTGGATTTTGCTATTGTTTTGCCCTGGATATTACTGTTTGCTGGTGTCTGACCCTGCCTGTCTTGGCTATGATCTGTTTAATAAAGCTCGCATTTGGATCTATCATGCTTTTGAAGAGTCTTGTTACACATACAGTCTGTTATGCTTCTGTTGTCTCTCAGATACTGTTAGAATTACTGTTACTGAATGTACTTTAATGTAAAAGTGATATTCTTTGTAGTACACCTTTCTAGGAAAGATCAAGGAGAGTTGCTGCTTTAATTGCATTCATACTGCAATGCTGTACACCATTTTAAACTCTGCAAGTGATGACTCGTGTCCTTGCAGTATTAGGACTAATGCAGACACTTTTCAGCCTGTTGTTTTAAGCCCTCTTTATTTGGAAGTGTAACATTTGAAGAGCCAAGAAACTATTAGCACAAGTTTACTGCCCAAGGCTTCAGATAAGACACTTAATATTACACTCTTTTTCTTATGTACTTAAATGTTCTTTCAGTACATTGCTGTCTGTGACCATGCATGAATCTTTTTTTTTTTTTTACATGCAGGAAATTATGCAGTCCTTCTGTACCTAAAGCACATGTTTGTTTTACTGGCTGTCTTGCATTTCAAGAGTCACACTGCTGACTTAACTGAAGATATAGAGGGGAAATTAACATGTTTCTTTTTTTTAAAAACATGGAAATATGATCTTTACGCATGTCTTTTGAATCTCTTTTTTTTGTATGTGGTTAACATTTAACGCTAATGTCACTTTGTCTTCCAGGTGAGCTGGGCAGTGTCTTAGATGAGTTGTATGTGTTCTTGTCCTGTTTGTTAATGGCAGCTTGCAGATTTTTGTTGGTAAGTACTGAAGTTGTCTTTTTCCAGAATTACAGTTTTGAAGGTTTATTTGCTCTTTGAAGTGAAGAAATGTGGAGAGCTTTCTTCAGTAAACTGTTAGCTGAAACATATCAATCTTGGTCGCCATTTGTGTGTTTTTAGTGGGTTGAGGCATATTTTAAAAAGGCATTGTGGATCTTGATCATGCTTCAACACATCCTGATCAACCAGTGCTAGGTATATAACTTGGTGAGGAGCTGAACAGGGTAGTTTGTCAGCTATAGGTGCATATCCAAAACCACAAGCTCAGATATCACATAGATGGGATGCCCCCAAACTTAGTGAGAAAACAAAGTGGGTGAAAGTGATGTAGTAATATGCACACTAAAGGTTTAGGGATAGTTGATTATTGGTGTGTTAACTTAAAAAAAAAGTGAAACTGATTTGAGTTATGATTGTTTACAAAGGCTTTCAAAAGTTCTGCAGTGCTGCTTGGTTCTGACTTCTTGTTTAACGTGATGGTGTTTTGAAAAAGTTTCTTCTCTTCTTCTGTTTTTTTCATTTGTATGTCAGCATTTGTGCTGTTTGTATTGTATTTTCATTTTATTCCCTCTTTTGAAGTTTTGTACGAAATATGGTGTTCCTTTTAAAGTCACTCTGTTGATGCTGCTTTTTTTTTTTTCCTTTTTTTTGTGTTGTCATCTTAGAATTTTATTTATTTATTTATTTATTTTTTGGTGTTATTACTTTGAGCATTTAATGTTCTGCTATGGTGTGTATTTGCATGTTGTTTTAATGATCTTTGTACTATTGTGTATTTATGCCTGCTATTTTTCTTAGCCTATTTGAGTCACCTCTCAGGCTGTTTGTGTTTGTTGTGTTTATGTGGCCACCATTAATGGCTTTGATCCCTTTGGGGTTAGGGGCTCAAAGGATTCCATGGCTCAGACAAAGTCCGAAACCAGGTTATGCACGGGCCCACACTTCAACTGCCCGCTTTGGGGTTTTTTTAGACATGCCCCATGGTCCTCAAAATGGCCTCCCAGGCCCACAAAGCACAGAAGGGGTCTAATACCAAATAAAAACATTCTTGCTTTGTTACCAAAAAAAAAATCCCAAATTAGGGCTAGTGTGTTTAGGGCTCTGTTTCTTAGGGTTACACACTACAGTGACGGGTAAGTTTAGGTGTGTGGTGTGGTAGGTCGTTCAAAACCCCAAAGAAAAATAAGGGTTAGTAAAAACTCCAAGCATCAGGAGCAAAGTCCACGCTGGTTAGCGCCATTATCTACATCAATCCGTCACTTCTATGTTTCTTGAAATTTGTGGTCTGTAATGACTCTGCAGAGGACATCAACTGGTCACTTCTATGTTTCTTTGAAATTTCCCTCAGGTCTGTAACGACTCTGCAGAGGACATCAACTTGGGTCACTTCTCTCTATGTTTCGGAAATTTCCCCGAGGTCTCGTAACGACCTTGCAGAGGCTTGAAATTTCGGTGGTCTGCACGACTCTGCAGAGGCTCGGAAATTTCCGGCGGTCTGCAACGCACTCCCCGCAGAGGGTTTGAAATTTCCCCGGCGGTCCGTGCCCACTCTGTGAGGGTTATTAGGGGCAAAAAACTCCAAGCATCAGAGCAAAGTCCAATGCTGGTTAGGCGCTGGCCATCTACATCAACTGGCCGCCTCTCTATGTTTCTTGAATTTTCCCCGAGGCCTGCACGACTCTGCAGAGGGCTCGCGACAGCCCCAAGAACCAATAAATTGCTGCTCAAAAAATCCCAAACTAGGGCTAGGGTTAGGGTTAGGGCTCAAAAATTCCAGTTTGCATAAAGTCCAAACTAGGTTGTGCACTGGCACACACTTCAACCTGCCCGCTTTAGATTTGCCCAGACATGTCCCATGGCTTCCAAAACGATCCCCAAGGCCCACAGAGCTTAAAAATTGTTTGAAATTATTGCAAAAAATTCACAAATTAGGGCTAGAAGCTCTAGGGCTAGAAACACTAGGGCTAGAAGCTCTAGGGCTGTTCCTTCTAGGTGTGTGTGCTCTACTAATGTTAGGTTTAGGGTGTGGTGGGTTCCACCACTCAAAAAACGAAATCTCAACATCTGTTTGGATGGAGAACATATCTTCTAAGTCCTCTAAAAATTCTGAAAACTATTTCTGTGGCTCTCTACATCATCCACACTCATGATGGAGGCCCGTTTTCACTAGTTCAAGCCATCATCGCGACGTTTCGGATTCTCTGATCCTTCCTCAGGCGAGCTCGAACTGTATCTGACTGGAATTCTTCACATCAGTCACTTAAAGCACCCATTAGTAGAGGGCATGGTCCCCATCACACCCAATCACCACTCTCAGCACTTTTTGGTGCGTCATTAATTAGTTTAGCACATTTATCTATTTTGATTTTGGAATTTTTTGCATATTTCTGCATGAAAAATTGCATCTTTCTGCATGAAAAATTATAAACAGCCTAAGTAGTGAGCACTTTGGGGACCATTTTGGGCACCATGGGACATCTCCTGACAAAATCCCAAAGTGCAGAGACGTGGCACTGGCTGAGTTAGGGGCTCAAAAAATTCCATAGCTTAGACAAAGTCCAAAACTAGGTTGTGCACTGGCACACACTTCAACTGCCCGCTTTAGGATTTGCCCAGACATGTCCCATGGCTTCCAAAACGATCCCCAAGGCCCACAGAGCTTAAAAATTGTTTGAAATTATTGCAAAAATTCCCAAATTAGGGCTAGAAGCTCTAGGGCTAGAAACACTAGGGCTAGAAGCTCTAGGGCTGTTCCTTCTAGGTGTGTGTGCTCTACTAATGTTAGGTTTAGGGTGTGGTGGGGTTCCACCACTCAAAAAACGAAATCTCAACATCTGTTTGGATGGAGAACATATCTTCTAAGTCCTCTAAAAATTCTGAAAACTATTTCTGTGGCTCTCTACATCATCTACACTCATGATGGAGGCCCGTTTTCATTAGTTCAAGCCATCATCGCGACGTTTCGGATTCTCTGATCCTTCCTCAGGCGAGCTCGAACTGTATCTGACTGGAATTCTTCACATCAGTCACTTAAAGCACCCATTAGTAGAGGGGCATGGTCCCCATCACACCCAATCACCTCTCTCAGCACTTTTTGGTGCGTCATTAATTAGTTTAGCACATTTATCTATTTTGATTTTGGAATTTTTTGCATATTTCTGCATGAAAAATTGCATCTTTCTGCATGAAAAATTATAAACAGCCTAAGTAGTGAGCACTTTGGGGACCATTTTGGGCACCATGGGACATCTCCTGACAAAATCCCAAAGTGCAGAGACGTGGCACTGGCTGAGTTAGGGGCTCAAAAAATTCCATAGCTTAGACAAAGTCCAAAACTATGTTGTGCACTGGCACACACTTCAACTGCCCGCTTTAGGATTTGCCCAGACATGTCCCATGGCTTCCAAGACGATCCCCAAGGCCCACAGAGCTTAAAAATTGTTTGAAATTATTGCAAAAATTCCCAAATTAGGGCTAGAAGCTCTAGGGCTAGAAACACTAGGGCTAGAAGCTCTAGGGCTGTTCCTTCTAGGTGTGTGTGCTCTACTAATGTTAGGTTTAGGGTGTGGTGGGGTTCCACCACTCAAAAAACGAAATCTCAACATCTGTTTGGATGGAGAACATATCTTCTAAGTCCTCTAAAAATTCTGAAAACTATTTCTGTGGCTCTCTACATCATCTACACTCATGATGGAGGCCCGTTTTCATTAGTTCAAGCCATCATCGCGACGTTTCGGATTCTCTGATCCTTCCTCAGGCGAGCTCGAACTGTATCTGACTGGAATTCTTCACATCAGTCACTTAAAGCACCCATTAGTAGAGGGGCATGGTCCCCATCACACCCAATCACCACTCTCAGCACTTTTTGGTGCGTCATTAATTAGTTTAGCACATTTATCTATTTTGATTTTGGAATTTTTTGCATATTTCTGCATGAAAAATTGCATCTTTCTGCATGAAAAATTATAAACAGCCTAAGTAGTGAGCACTTTGGGGACCATTTTGGGCACCATGGGACATCTCCTGACAAAATCCCAAAGTGCAGAGACGTGGCACTGGCTGAGTTAGGGGCTCAAAAAATTCCATAGCTTAGACAAAGTCCAAAACTAGGTTGTGCACTGGCACACACTTCAACTGCCCGCTTTAGGATTTGCCCAGACATGTCCCATGGCTTCCAAAACGATCCCCAAGGCCCACAGAGCTTAAAAATTGTTTGAAATTATTGCAAAAAATTCCCAAATTAGGGCTAGAAGCTCTAGGGCTAGAAACACTAGGGCTAGAAGCTCTAGGGCTGTTCCTTCTAGGTGTGTGTGCTCTACTAATGTTAGGTTTAGGGTGTGGTGGGGTTCCACCACTCAAAAAACGAAATCTCAACATCTGTTTGGATGGAGAACATATCTTCTAAGTCCTCTAAAAATTCTGAAAACTATTTCTGTGGCTCTCTACATCATCTACACTCATGATGGAGGCCCGTTTTCATTAGTTCAAGCCATCATCGCGACGTTTCGGATTCTCTGATCCTTCCTCAGGCGAGCTCGAACTGTATCTGACTGGAATTCTTCACATCAGTCACTTAAAGCACCCATTAGTAGAGGGGCATGGTCCCCATCACACCCAATCACCTCTCTCAGCACTTTTTGGTGCGTCATTAATTAGTTTAGCACATTTATCTATTTTGATTTTGGAATTTTTTGCATATTTCTGCATGAAAAATTGCATCTTTCTGCATGAAAATTATAAACAGCCTAAGTAGTGAGCACTTTGGGGACCATTTTGGGCACCATGGGACATCTCCTGACAAAATCCCAAAGTGCAGAGACGTGGCACTGGCGGAGTTAGGGGCTCAAAAAATTCCATAGCTTAGACAAAGTCCAAAACTAGGTTGTGCACTGGCACACACTTCAACTGCCCGCTTTAGGATTTGCCCAGACATGTCCCATGGCTTCCAAGACGATCCCCAAGGCCCACAGAGCTTAAAAATTGTTTGAAATTATTGCAAAAATTCCCAAATTAGGGCTAGAAGCTCTAGGGCTAGAAACACTAGGGCTAGAAGCTCTAGGGCTGTTCCTTCTAGGTGTGTGTGCTCCACTAATGTTAGGTTTAGGGTGTGGTGGGGTTCCACCACTCAAACAACGAAATCTCAACATCTGTTTGGATGGAGAACATATCTTCTAAGTCCTCTAAAAATTCTGAAAACTATTTCTGTGGCTCTCTACATCATCTACACTCATGATGGAGGCCCGTTTTCATTAGTTCAAGCCATCATCGCGACGTTTCGGATTCTCTGATCCTTCCTCAGGCGAGCTCGAACTGTATCTGACTGGAATTCTTCACATCAGTCACTTAAAGCACCCATTAGTAGAGGGGCATGGTCCCCATCACACCCAATCACCTCTCTCAGCACTTTTTGGTGCGTCATTAATTAGTTTAGCACATTTATCTATTTTGATTTTGGAATTTTTTGCATATTTCTGCATGAAAAATTGCATCTTTCTGCATGAAAAATTATAAACAGCCTAAGTAGTGAGCACTTTGGGGACCATTTTGGGCACCATGGGACATCTCCTGACAAAATCCCAAAGTGCAGAGACGTGGCACTGGCTGAGTTAGGGGCTCAAAAATTCCATAGCTTAGACAAAGTCCAAAACTAGGTTGTGCACTGGCACACACTTCAACTGCCCGCTTTAGGATTTGCCCAGACATGTCCCATGGCTTCCAAAACGATCCCCAAGGCCCACAGAGCTTAAAAATTGTTTGAAATTATTGCAAAAAATTCCCAAATTAGGGCTAGAAGCTCTAGGGCTAGAAACACTAGGGCTAGAAGCTCTAGGGCTGTTCCTTCTAGGTGTGTGGTGCTCTACTAATGTTAGGTTTAGGGTGTGGTGGGGTTCCACCACTCAAAAAACGAAATCTCAACATCTGTTTGGATGGAGAACATATCTTCTAAGTCCTCTAAAAATTCTGAAACTATTTCTGTGGCTCTCTACATCATCTACACTCATGATGGAGGCCCGTTTTCATTAGTTCAAGCCATCATCGCGACGTTTCGGATTCTCTGATCCTTCCTCAGGCGAGCTCGAACTGTATCTGACTGGAATTCTTCACATCAGTCACTTAAAGCACCCATTAGTGGAGGGGCATGGTCCCCATCACACCCAATCACCACTCTCAGCACTTTTTGGTGCGTCATTAATTAGTTTAGCACATTTATCTATTTTGATTTTGGAATTTTTGCATATTTCTGCATGAAAAATTGCATCTTTCTGCATGAAAAATTATAAACAGCCTAAGTAGTGAGCACTTTGGGGACCATTTTGGGCACCATGGGACATCTCCTGACAAAATCCCAAAGTGCAGAGACGTGGCACTGGCTGAGTTAGGGGCTCAAAAAATTCCATAGCTTAGACAAAGTCCAAAACTAGGTTGTGCACTGGCACACACTTCAACTGCCCGCTTTAGGATTTGCCCAGACATGTCCCATGGCTTCCAAAACGATCCCCAAGGCCCACAGAGCTTAAAAATTGTTTGAAATTATTGCAAAAATTCCCAAATTAGGGCTAGAAGCTCTAGGGCTAGAAACACTAGGGCTAGAAGCTCTAGGGCTGTTCCTTCTAGGTGTGTGTGCTCTACTAATGTTAGGTTTAGGGGGTGGTGGGGTTCCACCACTCAAAAAACGAAATCTCAACATCTGTTTGGATGGAGAACATATCTTCTAAGTCCTCTAAAAATTCTGAAAACTATTTCTGTGGTTCTCTACATCATCTACACTCATGATGGAGGCCCGTTTTCATTAGTTCAAGCCATCATCGCGACGTTTCGGATTCTCTGATCCTTCCTCAGGCGAGCTCGAACTGTATCTGACTGGAATTCTTCACATCAGTCACTTAAAGCACCCATTAGTAGAGGGGCACGGTCCCCATCACACCCAATCACCACTCTCAGCACTTTTTGGTGCGTCATTAATTAGTTTAGCACATTTATCTATTTTGATTTTGGAATTTTTTGCATATTTCTGCATGAAAAATTGCATCTTTCTGCATGAAAAATTATAAACAGCCTAAGTAGTGAGCACTTTGGGACCATTTTGGGCACCATGGGACATCTCCTGACAAAATCCCAAAGTGCAGAGACGTGGCACTGGCTGAGTTAGGGGCTCAAAAAATTCCATAGCTTAGACAAAGTCCAAAACTAGGCTGTGCACTGGCACACACTTCAACTGCCCGCTTTAGGATTTGCCCAGACATGTCCCATGGCTTCCAAAACGATCCCCAAGGCCCACAGAGCTTAAAAATGGTTTGAAATTATTGCAAAAAATTCCCAAATTAGGGCTAGAAGCTCTAGGGCTAGAAACACTAGGGCTAGAAGCTCTAGGGCTGTTCCTTCTAGGTGTGTGTGCTCTACTAATGTTAGGTTTAGGGTGTGGTGGGGTTCCACCACTCAAAAAACGAAATCTCAACATCTGGTTGGATGGAGAACATATCTTCTAAGTCCTCTAAAAATTCTGAAAACTATTTCTGTGGCTCTCTACATCATCTACACTCATGATGGAGGCCCGTTTTCATTAGTTCAAGCCATCATCGCGACGTTTCGGATTCTCTGATCCCTCCTCAGGCGAGCTCGAACTGTATCTGACTGGAATTCTTCACATCAGTCACTTAAAGCACCCATTAGTAGAGGGGCATGGTCCCCATCACACCCAATC